>SNQJ01S0065870.1:17018-37399 GCA_010110895.2 Picea sitchensis | reverse complement strand
GTGTGCAGGCATATGTGAAGATTTTAACAAAGTCAAATATTACCACCTAGCCTCAAATTCGAATTTTATCTTCAAGCATATTCAAAGGAGAAGATCATGGAAGATTTAGATGGCATATCTTATTTAAGATATGTGAGAGATGTGTGGAGGATTTGAAGGGATCATATCTTCTAATAATAGGAAAGTAGTTGAGAATGGTTGAGAGAATAGTGGATATGTAATTATGACACTCTTCAAGACTCTCATGTATATAATAAAGCGTTCTCTCTTCATGAGGGGGATAATGTTATTCATAGGAGATTAGCTTGGAGAGTTAGAGATCATGTAATTCATAATTTAGTCTTATAATGAGGAGAGGATTCTTAGCTTTGTTATTATTTCATGCTTTGTCATTTGACTCTTGTAATATAATTTGAGATTGATGTATTGTGTGAGCTCACATATGTCTTTTTCCATTCAACTCTTCACATGTTGTATTTCTTTCCTAGATTAATTTACTGCTTTCATAGTTAGTCTTTCAATGTTTTCCTAGATTAATTTCATTTCAGCAAATTAGATTAGATTAGTTCTACTTCAGTCCTGCATATATAGTGTGTGTGCTTCGTAAGCCTACGAACCTCAGATTGACAAATTAAATAGTTGGGCAAGTACTACAATGGAATTAAACAACAATATTTCCACCTAATAGTAATTATATGATCCTTGTTACCATAGATATGTTCTTATGAAAATTATATTGGAAATATTTTTTCTCTTATTTTTCTTGTTCTGAGAAGGTCACAGGAAATATCTCTAAGAAGGAGCTATAGTGACAGTTGGAAACATGGAGTAGATGACTCCATCAAGTGGAGAGGCTGGTGATCTCACCAAGTAACAATTCTAAAGAAATCATGTAAAGAAAAAGGAATTTTTTATCTGATACACTCATATGTGTGTGGACCAATTTCAACCTCCTCACTAAGCGGGAGAATACACCTCCAAGGAGCTCATTTCCTTTTGTAAAGAAGTAGGTATTAGGAGGGAGATAATTGTCCCACATAATCCTCAACAAAATGGTGTGGCAGAAAGAAAGAACCAATCCATTGAATAATATGTTACGGCAATGATGAATGACCAGAATCTATCCATGTTTATATGGGGAGAAGCAACTATGACATCTGTATATATTCAGAATAGGATTCCTCATAGTATATTGAAAAACATGAATCCAAAAGAATACTTCTTCAGAAAGAAGCCAAGTATTGAACACTTGAGGATCTTTGGTTGTCTTGTCTATATTCATGCTCCCAAGGAAAAAAGAAAGAAGTTGGAACCTTCATGAAAGAAGGGCATATTTGTTGGATATAGTGAGTCATCAAAATCTTACAAAATCTATTTCCTAGGTCAACAAAAGGTTGAAATCAACAGAAATGTGACTTTTGATGGAAAGATTGCCTTTAGAAAATCTATAGAAGATTCCATGAATTCCAATGATGAATAATAACTTGAAGGTCCCAAGGAAGAAATTGCATGCTCTCCAGAACATCTCAATGAAGAACCTTCCACCTTTGAAGAAGCAATCAAGAAGAAAAAATGGAAGGAAGCTATGATGGAAGAATATCAATCCATCATGAAAAATGATGTATGGGAAATTGTGCCTAGACCTAAAGGAAATTTTCTAGTCACTTCAAAATGGGCTTACAAGATAAAATATGAAATGGATGGAAGTATCAAGTAATACAAGGTAATATTTGTGGCTAGAGGGTTCTCCCATCAGGAGGGAGAAGACTATGATGAGACATTTTCTCCAGTTTCCAGATATGCCTCTATTAGATCCATCATATCTTTTTCAACATCCATGGGTTGGATTTTACATCAAATGGATATAAAGACTTTTTTCTCAATGGAGTAATTGAGGAAGAACTATACATAGAGAAACATTAAGGTTTTGAGGTACACTCGAGAGAAACCTATGTATGAAAATTAAAGAATGCCTTGTATGGTCCACTCAAGCAAGCTCTAAGATATTGGTATGCACGAATTGACAGTTACTTGAAGAGATTTGTATTTTCCAAGAGCTGTGATGATCCAAACCTTTATTACAAGGTTGTGAATGATGCACTTGTGATCCTGCTACTATATGTTGATGATTTGCTTCTAACAAGTGCAGAGTCTCTCATTATTTAGTGTAAGAGGGAGCTAGCCTCCAAATTTGATATGAAGGATTTTGGTCTCATACATTATTATTTGGGACTAGAACTATGGTAGAATCATTGTGAAATATTCCTAGGGAAAGGGAAGTATGTTGTAAATATCCTTCAAAAGTTTGGGATGATGGATTAAAAATCCATGGCAAATCCCATGGTGACAGATCTGAGGAACTTGAGAGAATTTAATTCTGATCTAGTAGACTCGTCCTTGTACTGGAAGTTGATTCGCTCATTGATGTATTTGGTTAATACATGACCGAATATTTTCTTTGTTGTGGACACATTGAGTCAGTTCTAGGTGGAACCTAGACATGAGCATTGGATAGCTACAAAGAACATGTTGATATATCTTTGTGGGATGTTAAATTATAGTTTGAGATATGCCTCAAAAAGTGATGTACATCTCCATGGATTTACTAAATTCATATTGGGTAGGGAGTGCATATAAAAAATGATTACTTCTGGTATATGTTTCTATTTGGGATCTACTATGATATCATGGGATAGCAAGAAACATAAGTATTTTACACTCAGCATTGCAAAAGAAGAATATATTGCATCTTGTGATGCTTGTACGAAAGTAATGTGGCTCTGTAAGTTGGTTTCTGGACTATTTGATCAGGTGTTGGGTTCGACTGTGATATATTGTGATAATTAGAGCTATGTGAATCTTTCATAGAACCACGTGTTCCATGATAGGTCAAAGCACATTGAGATCAAGTAATATTTTATCCATGATAAAGTCCAGAATGGAGAAATGGTTCTCCAATATATCTCCACTTATGAGAAAACAGTCGATATTTTGATGAAGCCTTTTTCCAAGATAAAGTTTGCATACTTGAGGGACAAGTTGGGACTCATGGATATTTATCCCTTGGTTGAAAGGGAGGATATGACTTCCTTAGTTGGGAGGGAGTGTTTATATATGGCATCATGGATGGTCAATGTGTTGGTGGGAAGACATTCTCCAGGTAGAGAATGGTCCAGGAAGAACAAATTATTGGTGGAAATACATTCTCTTTGTGGAGGATGGTCTAGGTTGACAGATTGTTGGCGGAAAGAAATTATCCCTATGGACGATGGTCCAAGTTGACAAATTATTGATGTGCCATTAACATCTATTCTCCTAGGGAATTTCCCAAATAGGTAGAATGGTCTAGGACAACTATTATTATAGGATGAATGTCTGGATTAGAAGAATAGTCTGTCTCCCTGAGTTCACAGTAGTGATCAGAGTGGTGAGATTAGTGCAGGACAGACATTTTCCCTAAGTTCACAGTAGTGGTCGAAGGGAAAATGGTCCAAGATAGATATTCTTCTAGGACATATGTCTGGATTAGAAGAATGGTCCTTGTATCCCATGGTGTGGCTTTCAACATCTAGGAGGATAGTTATTCTTCTAGGAATTATGTCTAGATTAGAAGAATGGTCCTTCTAACCCATTGTGGGGATTTCAGCATCTGTTGGGACAACCATTATTCTATTATGTATGTCTAGATTAGAAGAATGGTCCTTATATCACTTTGTTGAGTGAGTGACTTATGAGAGACACTTTGTTGAGTGTGTTGGGTCCAACACATGAATTATTCAACATCATGCCTGATTACTCATGTGGATTATTGCCTCGAGAGATGATGCAGACGATGATATGATTTGATTCCAGGAGACTGTTGTATTGCATGGCAATAGCTTGTGTAGTTTTTAGCAGTGGAGACTATGTGTCTCTAGACAGTAGCTTTGTACTACTGTAGTGGATTTATTCCACTGGTAGTAATTGTGTGTCACTATATAGTAGTTGTGTCCTACTAGGAGTGGTTGTATACCACTAGATAATAGTTGTGTAATAATATGGATTGACACTATTGTGATCTATTGGATGGCATTGTAATAACTATGTACTACTACCTAATTGCCATGGAGACTACCATTAGTGTTGGAGAATATTTCTAGCTAGATGGATAGTGATGATGATGCTCGTGACTTGATCTGCATGATCATGAGATATCTTGTGTGGCTATGATGATGCTACATGTAGAATGGTTTGCAAGACTATGTGAGCCTTGCCCATACCATGTGAAATATATGGATGTGTTTGAGACCATTGTAGTTAATACCTCCCTAGCTAGGAGGGAGTGTTGATATTATGGTAGTTATGGGAGGTATTAACCTCCATGTGTAACCTTTGGCTAGAATAGAATATTCTAGAAGCAAGAGAAACCCTAAACAGATGTGTAAAAACCCTAGAATACAAGTCATCTCAATAAAATAATTAATATTAAAGTATTAGCCTCTAAAAGGACAAGTCATCCGAGACAGGTGGCAAGAACAACTATAAATAGAGGGCACTTGAGCTCATTTGTACTCACTCACTTCACTCACTCTCGCAATCAAGTCTAGCACAAGTTTGGAGCTGCAGTTGCAAGTTTGGAAGGTGTATATTCTGGGTGATTATTGGTCTATCTCTCTAGCGATATCTAGCCTAAGATATGTGCCCTACCTTCTAGTATCTATTGGTGGTATTATTGGCGATGTCTTGGAGTATATTGATGGTATTCTTGGTGACATCTTGGAAGAAGTGCAATTGCAAATACTGCAGTTGGTTATTGTTCTTGTTCCGTGTTTTTGGGACTTTCTGTCTGGTGCGCTATCTTTGGAGAAAAATGCACTCTCTTGGTTATTTGTTGGTTCTAGTGCTTCTTTCGGAATCATTCGATCTAGAAAAGGTTATGGTGCTTAGGGGTGGTTTTGTGCCTATGGTTGGGTGACAATATTGTGATATTGTCTATGGTTAAATGAGAACATTGAATATTTTAACATTGTCCAAACCAACTATCCAACACTCAAGACGAAGACCTTTCAACCTAGGAGATTGTCTCTTTAAAGGAGAAATAGTGTCCAAGGTGAGTTTTGAGCTTCAAATTTGTTTCGATGGTTTTGATTTGCAACTTTGTTTGGTGTGTTGATGAATTTGTGTATTTGATTTCATCTGCTTAAAAGTAATTTTTTTATAGCATATAATAATATTTTGAAAATAAAGTATAATATATTCTTATGGACACAAGAAACCAAATAAAAAGGACTAAGGGATGATTTTTCCTTTGAAAACAGAAGAAGTGATGCATGTGCAATAAGAAGTCTAAAAATGGAAACTTTTCTTTCCAAAAAATGCAACTAAATTGCAATGGTGAATCCCTACTAGAAAGTAAAAATAAAATGACTAAATGGTATTTCTCTTCACTAAGGGTTTTCATATGCAACTATAAGCTATCCAAGGTTTTGAAACAACAATCAAATGGCAGTAAATGGATCTAGAAATCAACAAAGAACTATGTGCAATTAAATCAAATCTATTGTCCTACCCTATATGTTTATTTATTGTTCTTTTGGATGCATTTAAAATTGTATGAAAAGCAAGAAAATAAACTATGGGAAGGAAAACAATCGATTTGTAGAGCTACAACATGTTTACATCAAAAAATGGGGAGCCAGCCCCTCAAGAAACCCCTTGAGGAAAAGGGATGAAAACCCCCTAGGAGTTGTTCCTCAATTCCTAGGGTTTAGTTAGGGTTTTTAAACCACCTAACATATTATCAAATTAAGGGTAACTACAATCCCTAAACAACATCTACAGAAAGAGAACTAAACATTGAAAGTGGGAACAAATTCAAAAATTGATCAGTGTGGGAAAAACCTAGATAAGTGCATTGAGTAGTGGCGGAAAAAGGATTGATTCTTATGTTGACCTACGACAAAAAATCCCCCATAATGTTCATTGAGAAGTGGCAGAAAACTGCATTTTTTATGTGTTGACTAGTGGCAAAAAAGGGCCAAAAATAGTATTGATCGATGGAAAAAAACTGCCCAAAACCTACGTTGAGCAGTGGGAGAAAATTGTTTGATTTCTATGTTGACGAGTGGCAGAAAAAGGGCCAAAAAGTGTGTTGGGAAAAAAAATTTGGAGAATATTTGTGGCTTCAACTTCGAGGGTTTCCTAAGTGGATTTTTAGCACCTGTAACCTATGAAAATGAACAGAAAACTACAGGAAGGTAAAAACCCACAAAAAATGCAATAAAACCCTACAAAAAATGAGAAAAAAAATGTGTGCCACACACCCACAACCAAGGATCGTGAGTAGAAATCATATCCCCAGTGGAGTCAACATTCTATTGGTGTATATTTGCAACATGGGTGAGAATATATACAAACTTTGTGGTTGTATCAAAGCTACAGTCAAAAGTGGGTGAGAACACAAGAAACCCTAGCTCTCTAGTGATTATATTCCTTTAGATCTATGTTATTCAGAAATAGAAAAGGCATGCAAAAAAAATAATACTTGAATAACACAAGATAGAACAAATCAAGATGATGTATAATACTCAAATAACCAAAGTACAAAATGAGATACACTTGTGAAGAGACCGATGAAAAAAATGCCTCCTAGTGGCCCCTCCATGGGAGGGTTCTTCTTTCTTTCTTGGATGTATGGTAGCACTAGCTAGATTATCCTCTTGGTTGAAAGTAACTATGGTGAGATGAAGCTTAAAGGTCAATGGAAATTTCGGCAACATCTCTATACTCTCATGGAAAAATGTCTATGAAAATGGTATGACTCTCTTTATTTTATAGGAAAAATAGTGGTTATTCTTGATATGGTCAAAATTATAAAATATTATATTTAACCAAATCGATTTTAACCACTAATTTGAAAATTTCCTTCAATTTTAATAAAATAAAGAGGGGGGGAATGCATAAAAGGGGATTATGACTTTAATTAAGTGAAATAACTTAGGAAAACAGGGTTTTCCTAAGTTATGCAAGGAAATAATGATGTGAAATTGTGTATGACAAATGATACATGGACTATGATGGTGCATATTGGAAAGGCTTATCCTTTTGGGTTAGGTGTGCGAATAAATGGTGATAATACGTGTGCAAAGTCAAATAACATAAGAGAAAAAAGATAAACCCTGAGAAAGATCTCTCATATTAATTATATTCAAGAATGGAGAGCTATGTTCACTTGCCTCTTCAAGAGGGAAACCTCCAAGAGAAAAGATCCAAATAAAATAACAAGTCTTGACAAAACATTACATAACCTTCTATTAAATATAATGTTATAATTAGAGAAGCTTAACTACCTATGGGCCCGGTTATAACAAGGGAATATTAACTAATTTGGGCATTATTAATGAAGAGGACCATTTTTACAATGAAATACTATCAACTAACTATTTAGTGGGCCTTATTCAAGAAAGGTGGCCTCATACATCCATAAAGTATCCTAAGTAAGGGGGTTAGGGTAGGACCCTAACAACCAACTCATTCCTAGAAAAGAATTATCGATATAGATGATGCCCAATATAGATGAAGTCATAAAAAAGGTAGAAAAGAGTTCAGGACTAGGATTCTTAACCCTTCCCAAATCCTTTTGTATGGAATGGGATCAAATGTTTGCCTAGTTAAGTACAAGTCCTATGGAAACCATAGTATAAATCACTATAACCCATTAATCCTTCAAATGAATACAATTTGATTCACCATATAGTCTACACACCATATCCATAACACAAATATATGGATCCCTCAAATTAGTTATTGCATAAACTCCATACCCTTTGGTAAAAAATCCTTTTCTTTCAATCCACCAACCTAAATTTTCTTAAAATTATTATTTTTTTCAACTGCCTCACCTATATTGTATTGTTGTGTACTTTAGGCTCAAACAATATATAGTATTTCGTGAGGCCATGTAGGCTAAAAAAAATCCACACTTTCCTTGATCATTGATAATAGTTCTAATATTGGTATCTATGTGTGTGATGATCCATTTAATTACCTCTAAGTAAGGTAAGACCTCTGAGCAAGGGTACTAGCTATTATGTTGTGGAGATGAGACCTTATTAATAAAATAAAGACATTATCATCCACATTTCTATTGGAGGGGTCACTTGGAGGAATTACATCGGGGTAATCCTCTTCTTTAAATCTTTTGAAAATCTTACCATGTCCAGGAAAGGACTGAGACCCAATATTTGGTTCTATACATTTAAACATAGGTTTCATGGGCTCAACTTCAAGTTTCTCTATCTCAATAACATTTTTAAAGGGATCTAAAGTTTCTTTCATTTCACTTTCGGGTATTTGTGGAGTTTCCTTCACTTCATCCTTTTTCTTTGGCATGGGACTCTTCTTAGTAGTTGTTTTCTTAGGAGGCATAAATTCTACAATATTTCAAGAGGAAAAATAATCACCTAATATTTTCATTTTATGTTTTGATAGATTTTTTTTTCTATTTGTGAATGAAAAACAAAATCAAAATACAAAACACGGTATTTTACTAAATTCATTAAATGAATTCATGATTTAACCTTAACGATCATTCTCAAAAATTGTAGAAAGAATTTGAAATTTTGTGATGATTTTAAACTTTTCACCCTATGGTGAATGTTCACTAATTTGCAAGCCAAACCTTGTAGTGAATGCTTCTAACTTTGTGATGAAATTCAAAAGTTTTATTGAAAACTCTTCTCAACAACTTTTAAAAGTTTTCTCTTGGCATAAATAAACGTCTTAGCCGATTAAAATTAAGAAAAATAACCACATTACTTTATAAGAAATGTTTTAATATTTTATAAGAAATGTTATAATGTAATATTACTTTATAAGAAATGTTTTAATATTTTATAAAAAATGTTATAATGTAATATGGTTTGTGGTGGGTATTATAACTTATTAGTGTAATGAAACTTTGAGTTTTGCAAATGTAAAAATGTGTGCCACAATACTATGAAGTTGATGTGACAAGTTTAAAGAGTTTCTTTTTATGAATGTAGATGTCAAACATCGTTAAGCCTTTATCTCAAAATTTTAATGATGAAACTTTTTGGAAGGAAGATTTGTTTTAAACTTATATCAAGTAAGCTTCGAAAACTGTCACAATGCCATTGTGATGAACTTTGAATATTTTCAACAAGTTTGAAACCTTTTTTCATGATGAAATATTTTGAAGGAACTTCTATATTGCAACGGGATTTACAACTTTCGATCGATGCAAATTAGAGATGAATTTTCAATAAAATCCTGCAAGAACACAAGACTTTGTGGCAAATTTTGGAACTTTCTTCCAATGAAAGTGTGAACAAAGGCCCATGCAAAGAGAACTCTATGGGAGAAAAGAAACTTTCTTGTGGAAAAAATAAAACTTCCTTTTTGATGAAAGTGTTTTAGAAGACTAGAAGGAAATTTTGCAAGAGAAAAATAGAATTTTGACGTGGGGTGTTTGGAAACTTTCTTTCACAAAAAAGTGAAAAGAAAACTTTTCAACGCTAGATAGATGAACATTTAATGAAAACACAGCAAAAACTATTTTGACTCATTAATATAAAGTTTAGACTTTTTGGAAATCATAACAAATCAAAACTTTGGTCCGTCACAACTTCCTCAAAAATATTATAAATGGTAAAGACTCTTAAATTCATCAATACATAAAGAATGATAATTAAAACAAGAGCATAAAAAGTTCAAAAAATAAAACCAAAGTTATTAGTTAAAAAAATAAATCCTTCAAGATCAAGTAAAACAATTTAAAATTATAAAATTGAAAGCTCAAGCAAAATGATCAAAAAGTCAAAAAACAAAAAAAGTGCCCCAAAGTTTAATTTTAAACTCAAAGTGTGTTAAGGACTCAACAAATTGTGACATACTAAATGAAACATTAAATCTCAGATACTATATTAGAAATAATCAATATATAAAGGATTCATTTCAATATTTTCCAAATAGGTTTTAGACTTGAAAAAATGGGTCACCACATTTGCTTCCCTCCTTAATAAAACTCTTGAGATTTATTTATGACCAAATGAAGAAAATTGGGTAAGTTGACTAGAAAGCCAAAAATAATGAATTTATCCTTTAGCACAACATAGCCAAAATGGAAGCCACAACCTAATAATGTCATCTTCAAGGACTAATAATTATATATCTAAACTAACTTATCAATCTCATGTTATTGTTTCATTTCTCATGAGCATCCATATCCCTGACAAAGTCACCATGATACCATAAACTTTACTTTGATGCCAGTGAGCATCCATAGCCTCAATAACGATATATTTTTCCCCCTTAAAATTGCATTCCTTTCTTTAATATCTTGTTTCAGTAGATTTTATTGGCATTTATTTGAAAGGTAAAGGGAACACTAGATTTATTTAGCTTATGGGAATCATATTTGTTTTGCAAGGTCTAATCCAATTGGCTTGGTTTTTGTAGACGAATCATTTTCAAACAAATCTGACTTTAATTGTTAACCTTGAACTAAAATAACTAATTTTAATGTGAAGATATGATTTGAACTTTTCCAATCAAATAACCAACTTATAATCATAAAATATTTGATTTCTCACATCATGAGTTAGAAAACTTGTATGTTCCACCATTGTTTAAGTATTAAAAATAAATTTATTTGAGCTTTACTCTATGCTCCACAAAAGGAAAAAAAATTCTGATTACAACAAAATTTCATGATCTATTGTATGCACCAATTTTTGAAAAAAAAATCTAATTACAATAAAATTTCATGATCTATCGTATGCACCAATTTTTGAATACTCAACCAAGGTAGAGGGAATAATATAAACAATGATTTTTTATTTTATTGTTCTAAGTGAGAAAGGGACTTTCTAAATAAAAACCTAAAATTAAGTGAAAAGAAATAAAGAAAAATGCAAAAAACCTAAAACTTCTTTAAAAATTACAAATCTCAAAATCAGTAAAAGAAAAAAAAAAACTATGACTAATATTTATAATTTAACTCCGTGGAAGCAATCATTCAAAAAATGTTTTTAAGATTTAGCCATTAACAAGAAGAATATCAAGATCTCCTTCTAGATTCTGCAATATGTAAGTGACAACACCTATTTTTTCTAAAATCTAATGAGCAGTGAACCTCTATTTGGCATTTTCCCTTTCCTCTTCTAACATGAGTAAAGTATCAATTATGTGATGGATAGCTAAAGAGGGTTTCCCTCAGGTAGTTTGGGAAAATTGTAATGAAGGTATAAATATATTATGAGGTAGAAACATCGTGTTTCCATAGACTAAGAAATGGGAAAGATGTACCAAATAAAATTTATTGTTACTCTATCATTTCACAAAGAATGAGGTAATACATTATGCCAATTTCTTTGGTTTTCAACCACTATCATTTTAAAAATGTGAATCAAATTATTTTTTATTTATTCATTTACTCCATTTCCTTGTGGATAATAGTTAGCTAAGTATCTCAATAGTATTCCCTTATCTATGGGAAACCCAAACAGTGGTAAAGAATAAAAATAACAATCATTATCACACATAATCAATGAAGGAACGCCAAATATAGTGATCAAGGTTTGTTCAAAAAACAAAATAATAATTGATTTTTCCACTTGGGTGAGAGGAATTGTTTCTTTCCACCTCGTAAATTAGTTACTAGTACTTAGAATGTATTTATGTTGCTTTGAAGAATGGAAGTGAATCTCCCTAATGATAACCAAACCCCACTGCTCGAAAGTATTTCAATATAAATGGGTTGCAATGGGATAAATTATTATTTCTCCATCTCAATGCTCAATTGACATTTTTTTCATTTGTAAACATGAGTGTGAGTATCCCTAAAGAGGGTGGGTCAATAGTAATTAATTCACAAAATTCTGTGAGTAGCAATTTCTCCAACAAAATGACCACCAACAAGCCCATCATGGAGGTCTCTAAGTACTGTTTTGGCATCATTGTAACACCCCTCCAAGACATTAACCAAAAACAAAGCATGAAGCTTACAAAAGTAAAAAAAGAAAATTAATCAACGCAATAATCTCAATTTCAATAATGACGTCAATTTAACTCCTCGGTAATTTAATCCCAACGTAAACCTCGGGAGAGTTAATTAATAATTACAAAAAAAATACAAGATTGATTCTAATAATCATGTATTTTCCATTAAAATTCTATGTGTGTTTTTATATTCTCAAATATATGATATTATCACTTGAAACATTTCAATCATAACTAAGGAACAAAAAACAAGTAGCAAAGCTAGCTCAATTGCCAATTCAATCAAGACAAGTCTAGAGACCACAATGATTTGTCCTCTACTAATCATTCAATGGATAATAACTATCCTCAACAATAGTTATACATCAAATATACCCTCAAATGTCCATATGCAATCAACCTTTAATCCTTATAAGTGGATCACTCATTCCATTACATTCAAGTACAAATTACCTGTAAATTTTCAAACACAATTCTCTATAAAATGGCTAGAAAGATACTTGTTCCAACACTCTTCTTGTAAATATTATTTTAATTGAATATTCATCCTTGTAGGGTTAATTAATATGAACAAAATTCAATTAATAATGCATAAAAATATATTTCTTCTTCAAACCTAATTAGTGCTCAAGTGCTAGAAAATAATTCTATATCATCAATGGTAGTAGTTCAATTTCGAATGATGAGAGAAGGTTATGAAGAAAATTAAAAGTGTGTATCTACTCAATCACCTGTACTTTATACACAAGGTAAGATGTTACATCATAATGATAATATTCATTTAACATTTATTCATACCGATAAAAATCAAGTTACTTTCTTCAACCAAGTAAATTACAAGACCCAAAAATGAAAATTCCCAAAGCTTGCCCACTATGGGGTTTCTTTTATTGGACAATTAGTTTTCATTGATGTCAAGCCTTGAAGAGTGATCTTGCAGATTGATGTCAACTCTTAGATATTGGTGTCAACCCTTGGAAGAGATCTTGGCATTGATGTCAACTCTTAGATATTGATATCAACCCTTATGGCGCAACCCCCCTTTCTCTCCTCGAGGTTGCTCGACCTCCCGATCAAGGGATCGTTCAATCACTTGAGTCAAATCAACTCTTCGGTTCCCTGTCAGAACCCAATACAATTTTCACAGGTCCCCCTTTTCCCAAAGTGCAGGTCCTATCAACCATGTGGCCCTCTTCTTGGCCCCTTTTAAGAAAGTTGACGGAAACACTAGTTCTCTATGCTAGGCCCCTTTAATCATATGACCTTGGGTTGTATCTCGGGCTCTACCCTGAAAGACGTTTCGAGCTTCGAGCTTCGGCCTTTTCAAAACAACCAACTCCTATTTCCACGAACTCTGAATCGGTGAACGCAAATGATGCGAGGATCAACGGTCCCTGTCACTTCCTTAGATCCATGACTGTGATATATTTCGGACTTCGACCTTCGGGATTCTTCTCTCTTTGTGCTCCTTTAATTTCTTTCAGAGCACCACTTCTCTGAAATGCGTGCATCTCTGCCACGTGTCCCTTCCAGATCCAACGGTCTGGATTCACTCCGATCTTCATGGCTTTGTGAATATTTCCATTTTCTCTTGGCAAATATTATGGAACTCTATCTCCCGGACCTCCTGATATTTTGTCACCTATCCTCTCTTCATGATGGGTGATTCTGCTTGACTTCAGGACTTCGGTAAGTCCTTACTCCAGTGCACACTTAGAAATTTTATCGTTGTCCGAGACTTCGACTTCTCTCAGCCTTTCTGCACGTGACAGTGCTAATTCTTTTGAGCTTGGCTCGCTCAAACCTTGAAGGTTCTTGGTACTTCTGCATCCTTCTACGGACCCTCTGGTGCTTACCTGGCAACTCAACGCTCTTTCTCAAAAGATTGTAAGATGAATTCCCTCTGTCCCTGGTGCACCCCTTGTGCTCAACTTATCTTCTAGACGGCTTCTTGCAACACTTATCTAAGTGTTTCCCTGGTGCACTCCTTGCATAGGTCTTACTTCTAGATTCATGAAATCCTTCAGGTTCTCCAAAGTGACTCTTACTTCCGCTCAATGCACACTTGTAGATATTTCTTCCCTTAGAGTGTTCAACAACTCTGGGGTTTTCCTCAACTTCCCCAATACTCCAAAATGTGTTGGTCCTGTGCACGCTTGCACCTGCTCAATGCCCTCCTAGAAGAGATTGACATAATCTTCAGTAATTCTACTTCTATGCCTTCTCTGCACAGTTTATCCTCTAAGGTATTCAATAACCTCAAGGATCTCCTCTAAGTATGAGAACTATTCTACTGTGCCCTCCTAGAACTTCCTCCATTGACTCGAGATATTTCAGTCACGCGCTCCTTGCATTGGCTCACAGAGTTTCAACACTCTGTTGCGCACCCCTTGCACTTAGCCTAAAGGACCTAGAAATAATCCAACAATCTTGCTGATAGAGGATTCTATCTTTATCTATGTAGATGAAATCCTAACTCATACATCTATAGAATATAATCATAAACACACGGAAAACATTCATGAAACACATAAACACACACAAAAAGAATCTTATGTAGGAAAAACTTCTTTTTCTATTAATATGAATGCTTGTTTTACAGTGTGTACAGGAGCTCAGACTACAACAGAGTCTCGACTCTTCTCTCCACTCTTGAGATCTATACTCACTCATCTACCCTTCATTATATACCTAATGAATTTTGATACAAGATATTTTTACAAAAGAGGGGCTCCTCGAGCTCTCCCCCCAACTCACCTAACTCTCATTAATTACATTGAATTATATTCAATGGCCATCTAGTATGAATCAGTTCTAGATCCCATCAATCTGTTAGCCATTAAAGGTAACCTTATCTACAGCCTGTAAAAAGGCATCAACTCGGCTCTATCAGCCTTACAACATTTAATTGCATTCAATTTTACATTTGAGATTTAAAAATGAGGGCAAAATGAGAGGGTTGGCTCCTCTCCCCTCCTTGAATGCGCTTTGATGTGCTAGAAAGTTGGCATGTTGTTGAGGTGGAGCGATGCTCCTACAACACCTTGGAGAGTGTTATAACCCTAATTTTCACCATACATGCTTACCTGGCATCAGGCCATCTCAGATCCCTTCTTTGCCAAAACACTGTTGAACAACTCTTTAAAAAACCTCTTTTATAAGGGCTCATGTGCTCTACTCCATTACTGAATGCCTGTACACGCTAGCTAACCTAAAATAGCCCACGTGGACCTACAAAAGCACGGAAAAATGAAAGTTGTCGACGAAACACACAGCTTTGGGTGAGTTAACTGAAATTCTTGGCCATGCATGGCCGAGGGTTCGTCCAAATACCTAGCTTCTTCTAGCCTATAAAAGAAGGATTAAGGGTCCCATTTGGAGGAGGAGAATAAGAGTAAAGAAACTCTACCCAATTGCACATTCCCATTGTCCCAACCCTTTAGCCATCCTTGTGCAAAGAGAAATACAAAGCAAAGAAGTTGGAGGACATTTGAAAAGGAGCCCAGGATCAGGTTTGTGGAGCAGTGGCCGATCTCAACATTGCAAGTTGATTCATTAAAGTTAATAATAAAGAAATGTGTTTTTCATCCCACTATATGAGTTCTTCATAGTTTAGCGAATATATGTTTGAATCTATAACCCATTAATCTGTAGAACAAATGCATGTAGAGTTTGTTTCTTGTTTTGTACGCAGGACAGTCTTGAGAGGATAGTTGCCAACAAGTGATCAAGCGTGAAGAAGGATTGACATCGAATGTCCAGAACAAGGTATGTTCGTTTAACCATGTATTTTCTTAAAAGAAATGGGGATTAGGTCTGGGATGAAGGTAGAAAGTAGGATTCTTTCTGTCTTATCTGCATGCATAATATAACCCTAAATTCTAGTCTATAGAGGGATTTCCCACCACAACAGAATTGGCGACCATACTGGGGAAGTCTCTAGTGTTCCTCGGAATATTTTTGGGTATTTTTAAAAGACTGGTTTTCTTTCCTGTTTTGTGAAGTTTCTGCAAAGTCTGAGCTAACAGAGATTCTAGTATTCCATACCAGTTATCTTTGTTATTTGCTTGACTATATTTTTTCGAGACCCACTGAGGTACACGCGGCCTGCATAAGGTATGCACGTGTGTACCCGCACCCTACTTTCTTACAACCCGCGTGTAAACACTAGTTGAAGAAGCAATAGTAGCGTGTAGATTCCAGAAAAATTTTGAGGCAATCATCTTCTTCCATGTCAGAATCAGTCATTCTCAGGGGTTTTCTGGAATTCTTTCTAGTCTTGGTTGTTTGCAGTCTCATCTCAGATTGGTTTGTTTTATGAATTTTTTACTTACATTGTTTTCTTTTTTCTGTTAAAGAGAGTGTCTAAGCCTTCAATAGATCCTGGTTCTCAATATCAGAGGACTCTTCCTGGTTTGGATTGTCTATTTTTTATTTGTTTCAGATTTTTAGAGATACACGCGGCCTGTATAAGGCCATCACGTGTGTACACGCCCTCTGGCTCTACACATCTCGCGTGCACATTCTTGCTATTGAATTGTCAGTAGTGTGCTTGGGCAAGATAGTTTTTTTGAGGGTGAGGCAGTCATCCTTTCCATTGACAAGAGTTATACCTCTTAGGTTTTTGAATCTATGTCCTAGCAGTCAGTAGCTTAGGTTTGATTTCAGCCATAGCTTTCTTTTTTTCATTTAAAAGTGTTCATTAAAATTTTCTTTAGGGTTTTTAGACAAGTGTGAGAGTCCTTTTTTAAGTTGCTAGTGTGTGATTTCTTGAAGTGATTCTTTGCGATCTGCGATTAGGCCAGAAGTTTTTCTTGGTTTTTTACTTGTTGATATTTTTGCTTTTTGCTTTTTGAGCATTCAAATAAAAAAATAAAAAAATCTTTCATTTTCTTGTTTGGTTGAAAAGTGTTGTTTTGCATTAGTAACTAGGGAAAAGTATTTGCTTTCATAAGTTCTTGATAGTTTACTTAGTTCATAATTAGCTCATAGTCGAGTGAAATCCTGCTTTGAGTGTGTTGTTCGAAATATCTTAGAAAATTTTTAAAATAAAAAATAAAAATAAAAAAATTGACAAGTTGTTGAAATTTTGCATTAAGTGAAGGTTTTTGTTTCTAGCTTTCTGTTCAATTTTACTTTCATCTTTCAAACATCACTAGTTTCACTTTCATACCCTTTGACATAAGACAATCCATAAAATTAATGCTAAATCTAAAATTCATTAGACTTTTATGTTTGTAGGGTTAACCAACTAGTTCAGGATTAGGGCCTTGGATTAGGTTGGAGAGGAAACTCTTCAAGACCATTAAGATCAAACATCGAAGTCTGAGTTAGGGAGTGTCCAAGTCCAGTATCGTGAAATTTATTCGGTACCCCCCTCTAACATAGGGGATAAACATGAGGTCACGTGCGGAAAGGTAGCAGAGATAAACCCTCCAAAGCTAGACCAATCGTAGTGGAGAACACATATAGAGGGCTTATCTTGGGATTTCGTCAATTGCATTTGTCATGAAGCTTCGTGGGTCTCAAATCCATTTGAGGTCCTCAGTTGTCTTCCAGACCACTTTATCTTGATACCCTTGATAGGTTTTGGGCTCAATACCCTGCTCATTGTGGTCTACCCGACTTTCGACTGTACCCGCATGGTGACTGTTCACGCGCTGGAAACTTAGTTGCCTATCTTTTTTTAGGGACATACATAGGTGACTGCGGGTTATACTGTGGTACCTATTACAGACATCGGGCCACGCTTTGCATATTATACCTGGAGGGTGCTTCTGTTTTCGAGTTGCACTTGCACCGGTAAGTTGCTCTAGTGTTGGTTGTTGTAACTGTTCTTCCAAGTAATTTAGTGTTTCTCTGTCTTATCTTGTAGGGACTTTTTTAGTGTGTGTTGTTTTTGAACTATTAGAATGCCCTAGAGTGTCTTTGATCTTCTCACACAGTGGAGGATCATGAGCTTCGTCGGTCATGAAGGCTTCTTGGCCTGCCACCGGTTACACTAAAGCCACCCCCTCCACCACTAAGGTGAAAGCTAGACCAACAAGGGTATTTTGAAGCGACCAGGTCACAAGAAATTGTGCCTGACCAACATCCGGAGGAATCGACCATTTTAGACCTTGGCGTGAAAACTCTTGGTCTAGTAGAAACCCCAACCACTAATCTTTCGGCACCCACCATCGTATTGATTCATCCTTATGAGTGTCAGATAGTGTTGCACGCAGCAATAGAAACAAATGTTGTTACTCCTTCTGGGAATTCTTCAATTCCCACTATGGTTGTCACCACAGGTGAGTTTCCACCTCCTAACCCACCGTCACCAGTCCGAGCCACCATGGTCTTGACTGCCTCTACATCGCACAGTGGTCTGATCCCATCTTTGGCGGCGGCCACAACCCCTTTCACACCAAGTGCGACAGGCCCTCTGTTTTCATACGAGATGACTAGTTTAGGTACAAGTCCTGTACTTTCCTACTCCACTTCACAAACTTCAAGTCTGGGGGAAGGGATCTCTAACGCTCCTCTGCAAGGACACATGGGGGGCACTCCTGCTCCTTTTAACACTTTCCCTTATAGGGGAGGTCATATACCTCCTTCGTCCCATTCACTCGGTGGCACACATCAGTAATCCGTTGGGCCACCTGCACACCATAGTTTATTTGGAGCGGGGACTCAAGGACCACCTTTGCATAATATGCTGGTGGGTTCGACATCATTTTCTTTGTTCAGTGCATTTGGTAACAACACCTTTTCGTCAGCTACTTTCCCAACTGGGGGAAACCCCAATTCCGAACAACCTATTCCTATGCAGGTTACTATTCCTGCATAGGGGGCACACCCAAGAATTTCTTCTGCATCGGGGCCTTGGAATTCTTGGCAGGGATCAGTTCCCTCATCAGGAATGTTAATCTGGGGTAATTCTTTTCACAATCAATGGAACCCCAGACAAACCACTATGCCTATCCCCATGGGACTAACATGGGGCAATCCTTCCCAAATTCCTTCAAATGTAATGCATGCCCAACCATCTATGTCATATTTTGCAAATCACCCGATGATGTCTCCTCACACGCAAAATCCATATGCTAGCCATGGCCATGGTTTTTACCAGAACCCAGGCTAGCAGTCAAACTTTTCCTGGCAACCTGGTGCCAGCCAAACTTCAGGCCCCTTTTTCCCAGGTTATCACCAACAACCCAAACTACCCTTCCTAGCAACCTTGCATTTGCCAGACTTGACAAGGTTGTTGAATGACCCTATCTGTCATGATCCGTGTTGGCCTCCTATGCCAACGAAGTTGCTTTCGGACATCCCAAAGTTCAAAGAAAATCCTAACAAAGATCCAGGAGATCATGTGACTACCTTCCATCTTTGGTTCTCATCTAACTAGTTGAAAGACGACTCCGTACAGTTGTGATTGTTTCAATGTACTCTCATTGGGAGTGCCGCAAAATGGTACATTGAGCTCGATCGCTCAAGATACTCTTTCTTCGGTGAACTGGTGATGGCTTTCCTAAACCATTTCCAGTTACCTATGAGATACGACGCTGACACCAAGTTGCTGGCTAATTTCTCACAAACAAAAGCGGACCATATCTCTGATCACATCTGAGAATGGAGACGTTGAAAGAGTTTAATTAAGGTACCAATCCCACCAGCATTCCTGCTTGAGTGGTTCCTTAAGTCTTTGATCCCATAATTGTCCAAAGATGTCGCAACGTCAGGAGTATTTTCTGAAGAAGACGCCATCATGAGAGCTCAACAACTTGAACTAATCTATTCTCAGTCTGGTTTTCTATACGAGATCTTTCTAGATGTGCCACGCTTAATACTTGATAACACCAGACAGAGAGCTGGACCATATGCCGATGGTATTGTTGGTTCAGCACAAACAAAGCCTGTTGAGCAATTGATGAAGCAGTTGTAGCAGTTGTCTATACAACACACATCGGCCAGCCAAACTACTGCTTTGGCTGCTCCCCCTACCAAAACGTCGGATGTACACATAGTGAAATTGACTAATCCAAAGGCCACCCAGTAGCCTGAGGGAAATAAAAAACAACGAAAGAAGGGTAAGTAGGATAAAAAACGTACCGATAATGCTGTCAGGGACAACACTGAGAAATGGAAGGCAAGGTATCCATTCAACTTATGCGTGGAAGACCACCTGACCCATCTATATCCTCGACTTGCAGAAGCCCAAAAGTTTGTGATGCAGCAACAACTTGCTATGTTAACCAATCCATTTCAACATGGGAAAAATCTAACACAAGCCTCTGCAAGCACGGAAGGGGGCAGCCAAGGACCCTCTCCATCTTCAAACAACCCCACATCCGCGAATCTATATATGGTGAAGGGTGATGCTTTTATATTGACTAGAA
>SNQJ01S0065868.1:71402-84563 GCA_010110895.2 Picea sitchensis | reverse complement strand
GGAGGATATTTCTATGACATTGGAACCCTATGATTTCCACAAGTTACAAATTTCCCGTGAAGAACCTGGTAGCGGGTTGGTGCTCCCATTGCACAAGAACATCTTGGAAAATGATGGATCACCTGAGGTACTGTATATTAGTGAAGGGGATGCCTAAGATTGGAGGGAGAGGATATAAAGGGGGAGGGAAATCAAGAATACATATGACATGATGGTCGGGATCATAAGGGTGTGTCAGAAAAGAATGGTGAGGTAAATTGTTCCTATCGTTTCTCATGAAATAGAGCAATAACCATATGAATAAGTGATTATAATCATTGTGTTAATTATGTTGAAATATGGGTTAGTTGTTGTTCAATGCGTTTTAAGTTTTCCCTTATTCACTATTTCTTGTTGTTCCTTAATGATGTTTTTGCATCTGTGTTTTATGTGATTGGATTCTTTTTGTGTCTTTTTTGTCGATGTTTCATATGTTTAAGTTGATTGCATTATGTTTTAATTGTTATGGTTAGTTGCATGAAATTGTATGTCACTATTGTGTTTTTTTGTTTGCACTAGAGTCGTGTTAATATGTTGTTCATAAGGCACAATTGCAACTATTATAAAGTTGGATATTTCATTATCGCAGTTGGAGTTACTAGAGCCATGATTTAGAGGCTTCCTATCCAACCTTGTTTTGGATCCTTGGAAGGGAAGTGGTACAACTTAAGGGATTGAGGTGTAGAGAAGGTGGTACACTTCCTTAGGTTTTGTAGGTTGAGGGGAATGGGAGTTTGTTGGTTGGAATTTCTATGGGAATTAACAAAGTATGAAGAATATTGCAACTGGATCTAGAGAAAGGTGGTGCAGGATGTAAACAATGAGAGGTTGTTGGTTGGAATTGCTACCAGAATGATGAATTGCAAATTATCTTACACGGTTTAGGCTAGGGAGATTAATTACCTATGGTTTTTGGTAGTAGTTCCTATGTATGTATATTCTTTGGGCCAGGATGCCTATGTATATATGATTTTGGGTCAAAGTTCTTATGTACTTTTGTTTAGGTTGGAGATCATATATGTTGATTAATGACTAAGGAGCCAACATTGTAAAATAAATGTACACCTGTAGGGTGTTGTGCACTGAGGACAGTGAAAAAAACAAGGGAGATGGGAATGCAACATCCCCAGTTTTTATCCACACAAATTATAATGTAATTGTATAAATGTGATTTAGGCTAATGAGCCGATGTGTTGGGGTGAAGAGGCCGTATTGGTTTAATGTGTCCAAATGCCGAATGGTATATTATGTGCATTAAAATAATGAATAAAAATAGTAATCACTGGTTTTGATACGAAAAGGATGAATAACAATGGGGGGATATGATTCCACGAGAGAGAGGGGGTCTAAGGGGGGAATCATTCATGGGTATTAATCCAACCCACATTCCTAAAATTATTCTCATGTATATAACCTTCTAAATTGTTGTTGAGTGTTCCCAAAGACAATAATTTAACTCATGTAAGAGGGTGGGTGTGAGAGGTCACATCCAATAGTTATTAGGGAGCATGGGTTGAGGTAATTTCATATTTGGGAAGAGTGAGAGTCAAGCAAGAAAGGGAAAAAGAAGGGAAATTCGTATGCATAATAGAGACAAGTTTTACATGTAGTTTTTGGATAGTGAGAGAGGAGCGAAGTGCTGGAAAGAGAACCAACCATGTTATTCTTGAAGGAAACCATTGTTTTGCTATGTTTTATGCTTAGGAAGAGGCATGTGTACCTGTAATCACATTGTAAGCCTGTAAAGAATTTTTCTGTTGAGGAAATATCTCAAGAGCCTTGTGAAGGCTATTCTGAGAACTCTTGGAGTATATGGGAGGATTCCTAGTCAACCAAGTGCATTGGAGATTTGGAGGGAAGTGGGAAGGCCTAGTGGATTGTGTACAATGAAGGGGGATCCCATTCGGGCTGTGCAGGTTGTGGGGGAATATAGTGGATCCCGAGTTTTGGGGCTATTATGTGTGGATAATGGAAAATTCAGAGGGATGAATCTCTTTATGTACTCATATCCTTAGCTCAGGGGTGCCATACTCTTGAAATAAATGATCAACAATGCCTATGGCTAGGAGGTTCATCCTTCACATGCAACCAGTTGGTTAACTATTAAAAGATAAGTGTTATTTTGTGTTATTATGTTTATTCTATTGTGAAAATGGTTTATATGAATGTTGTGTGTTTGTTTTTACTTGAACAATTGCATTCATATTTTAATATATGATGTTAGATGCATTAGAATTATGGTATCAATAAAATGGTTAAATTTGCG
Source organism: Picea sitchensis (assembly GCA_010110895.2). Lineage (NCBI taxonomy): Eukaryota > Viridiplantae > Streptophyta > Pinopsida > Pinales > Pinaceae > Picea > Picea sitchensis. The sequence continues at coordinate 82,258 of SNQJ01S0065868.1, read as the reverse complement.
TGTGATATGTATCTAGTAAGATACAATAAATTAATAAGTAGAAAATATATTGATTTAATGTGTTTTTTGCACATAATGTTCCTTAGTTCGACTGGGGTATGTTACAATAAGGGGTCCATATCTAACCATTCCTCCATTGGAACATATATCATTGAATGACATGACAGAGGGTCTCATCTCTGATCATCCATATTCAACACACATGTCCCTACATCCTTGATCTAGATCAACAACCTAGATCAATTGTGGAGTTTGAATTTTTCAATCGCTAACACCACCTCTTGCCTATGAAAATAAATTACTGATTAGGGAACATGTGTCGCCCCAACAAGAATTGTGGAGGAATTTTTACCATTCCAAATACCACTCCTCCTCCCTCCACAAATCACTTACCATTGTTTATTGATCAACTTGTTGTTGCAACATTAGAGCCTGCCTCTTGGCCACAACCTATGCACTCAGAATACAAATGGAACCATATGAAACATTCACATCACCTTTCTAGTTCATGTAACAAGAATGATTCGATATCAAATGTATGGGGTCCATGTCATATTTTTTTCCTATGTCTTAACTCCCTCCAAAAATAAAGAATACCCATAGGCATGTGTGTGTGTGTGTGGAAATTAAGCACATAGTTTCCATGGTTCCCTTTGAATCAAATCTGATATGCCTACCACCTATTACTTAGAATCCACATGGCTCCTCCATGTTGGATTTTGACACACAACCAAATTTCCGCACCTCATCCAAAATTGGGAAATTCAATCAATTTTGTAATTTTCCCCCAAATATTTACATGGGTTGAACTTGAAATTTCATCAATTCGTCTTTGTAGCACTACCATACTAGCATATAACTCTGTTATCACACCATCTAGGAAAAATTCAGAAGAACAAAACTTTATACACCACTTTCCCATTATTCTCCATGAGACATTTTTCAAACACATAATCTACGAACTGCATTTTTCCCAATTTTTATTAAGACATTTTGTCAAACACTTTACAAGAAAATTGCAATCTCTTCATATACAAGATATTTTCTATCCAATATGGCCCTTATGTTGTAACTTGTAGCTTTGATACCACTCTATAACATACCTTGAACCCTTTATCCTCTATTGAGGCTATGGGGTACTCCATAACCACCAATTCCACTCCAAAGTTGTTTCATTGATACTTTTCATCATTGTTCTGCTACTAATTAATTGATGCATGTAAGAATGATAATGCATACTTATGAAAAAATAATTAAATTATTCAATGGAGAATGACACGATAGTTACAAATTCACACTTAACATGTAAACATAACTGAATAAACTAGAAACTAATTCAATTCATAACATAAACAAAATTAATTCAACATATTTATAAATAAATCAGAAACAATTATCTTTATAGAAATTAACTACCAATTGGTTGCAAAAGAGGGACGTCCCACTCAACCGTTAGTTCTTTGTTGCACCTAATATCTCTGTGTTGGCATTTTGTTCCACACTTATATGCGTCCTTATTAACGCCAGGGAGTTTAGACCTAGGGTTCATCCATAGTTGACCAACAAAAACCCTAGAGAATCAACATATCAATCCTCATCTAAGGTCGATGAAGGTCTCACCCGAGATGTAGAGAGGATCACATAGAACATAAGGTCTTGTGTCAGGTATGAAGGACTAAAACAACTAGGATCCATCTGGGATGGCATTCACACATTCCATATCCAGTGGATTGTTTTTGTTAATAGGTAAAACAATACACACACATATCCAAATAACACATTATAGATGCACAATAGATCATAATTTCCACAAATCAATATTCCCTTGACTCCATTCAACACAAACATACAATAAACAAACTATATTTGACAACAACAAAGTCACAAATATCTTTTGATATATTCCCCAAAAATACAACATAATGCGCAATGCACATCCTTTTTAGACTTCAGACATATGACATACTTAGACTTATATTCATAAGAATTACAAAATTACAAAACATCTCAGAGTGAGCTTGATTCTAACAACTCAATGAATCTCATCTAACCATATAACTCTATCTTTGATGTTGTTTCTTCCATTTATGGTTTTTTCTGCTCGGGAGCTTTGCCTCTTTCTTCTCTGCTCCACTTGCTTGACGGACAAACTACCTTGCATGCTTCTGGAACATTCCTCCAGTCCACGTAGCCTTACAGAATCAAGGAAATATTATCCACCTCTCCAACTCTCCTTTTGTCAGCTCCACATTCCCTTGTGTTGTTGGCATTAATCATTGAGAATATTTCTCGATGATTCCTTTCCTAATTCTGGCATGCATCTTCTTGATTTTCAGAAACCTAGACTAATGCACACTTGGTAGAATTCAATCTTGGTGTGCAATATCAAAGCTCAATCCAACACACACATCTTGTCATTCTTTGTGCATTAGATTAGGCACAAACAAAACTTAGAATGAGCATGTAGAAAACTTGGAATGAGCGCACACAACTTTGTTTGTGCGTGCATGTGAAATGGACCCTAAACTTTGGGTGCCAACAGGCCCCCACCACTATTACTTGTCTTGTCCTCAAGACAACAACTTCATGGAATGACCATCTCAACGAATGACACAGTTCTTTTGATTTCCTGCCATAAGAATTACAAAATTACAAAACATCTCAGAGTGAGCTTGATTCTAACAACTCAATGAATCTCATCTAACCATATAACTCTATCTTTGATGTTGTTTCTTCCATTTATGGTTTTTTCTGCTCGGGAGCTTTGCCTCTTTCTTCTCTGCTCCACTTGCTTGACGGACAAACTACCTTGCATGCTTCTGGAACATTCCTCCAGTCCACGTAGCCTTACAGAATCAAGGAAATATTATCCACCTCTCCAACTCTCCTTTTGTCAGCTCCACATTCCCTTGTGTTGTTGGCATTAATCATTGAGAATATTTCTCGATGATTCCTTTCCTAATTCTGGCATGCATCTTCTTGATTTTCAGAAACCTAGACTAATGCACACTTGGTAGAATTCAATCTTGGTGTGCAATATCAAAGCTCAATCCAACACACACATCTTGTCATTCTTTGTGCATTAGATTAGGCACAAACAAAACTTAGAATGAGCATGTAGAAAACTTGGAATGAGCGCACACAACTTTGTTTGTGCGTGCATGTGAAATGGACCCTAAACTTTGGGTGCCAACAGGCCCCCACCACTATTACTTGTCTTGTCCTCAAGACAACAACTTCATGGAATGACCATCTCAACGAATGACACAGTTCTTTTGATTTCCTGCACGAACTCCTTAAGTTTGTGCTCAGGTTAATTAAAGTATCCTTGGAGCTCCTGTGTAAGCTAAACAATCGCCTCAACTTCAATGGTTGTGATCTGAGAGGTTGTCAGGTCTATGTCATTGAGTTTCTAAATGAGAGGGTCAATAATAGCTTGTGCATATAATAGATACATAAACAAGGTCAAGGCCTTATCGTCCACAACAGTGATCATCTCAAACATATTTTTCTTCTCAACTTGATCTGTAATGTTTTCCTTTGTTTTTTGGAAATGGATAATATCATAATGACATGCTTTCTAGGGAGTAACAAAGACATATCTCTCTTTTTTGGGAGACCTATACTTCATTTTATCAAACTCGATCATAGATCGTAGTTACCTCTACAAGACCCTGTAAATAATTACACAAATTAAAACTTTGAGTAACCAATGTGGAAAATTCCTAGGCACAAAGTTGAACATCCTGGACGGCTACTTCAGAATGCACAATATTTCGTTGTAGATTTGTCTTCTCTGACGTTACTTGTTGAATATGTGCACAAATTTTGAGATTTTGGGATTGTAGGACATGATTGCGGTCGGCAACCACTATCATTTTCTGGAGGGCCTAAAGTTATGGTTGTACTTGTTCCTGCTAATAAACCTGAGAATAGGCCTTTTTAATAGTAGTGACTATTTCAATATGATCGATGAGGAAAACCACAAATTGGCCCTAATATTTTGAATGTGCAACCACTTTGGCAATGTGTAAGTCCTGTAAATTTTCTTGGGCCTATTCAACTTCCTGACATGTGTGAGATTCTTGTTGTACTTGGGATCTCATGGCGGCATGACTAGAAATTTATTTTTCATATTGAAGAGGAAACTGGACCTGATCGCGACTGATAGCTTGTTGGCGTTCCCCTAGTTTATGGAAAATGGTATTGATAAAGATTTGGAGTTCATATGTAGGGACATGTGATAAGTCCAGTTTTGTCCTGACTGCGACAGGAGGGATCACTATGAGTGGATTGGTACTCAACACTTTGCATTGATTGGATTCCAGAACATCGATAGTTGGATTAGCTGAGGGCAGGGATTCTGGTAGGGATGACAGAGTGAATTGTTGGCCGAGAATATGAATCTTTCGCATATTGTCATTTTGGGAGGATTTTTGTTTGGCCAACTACATGTAAATATCCTTTATTATTTTTGTGACTTTCTGGTTTGAGTAGGGGAACCTCCCTCAGTTTTATTTTGGGATGTTGTACCTTGGTGTTTTTTGGTAACAGACCAAGGTTTGGAGTGGGTTGAGGGAAATGTATCGTATTCTTAAATAGGGTTTTTTCATGGTGGAGATGAGCGATATATTTTAGAACCGAATTCAATGTCGATATGAGTTGTGGCCTGAATTTGGGATGCCCACTTTCACTTTTTCGTAGCTACAATTTCTGCGTATGACCCACTAGAAAATTTACATGTGTTAAACTAAGTTGGGAGACTCTGTATACGTGGGCTCATTTGCATTGTCATCTAAATTAGTCATGACTTGTTGTTGTTCATGGAAATTCTTCGTCTGTAGTTCAAATTTAGATTTCACCTCCGATAAAGGAGGTTGTTACTTCGCCGACCAATTTTAGACTCCCTCTATCATATCTCTCTCTATAATACAAAAGGGGAGCATTTCTTTCATCTTGCCTGTCACTGCGTAGGGAAAGATTACCACATTATGGAAATTACATGTAAATTGAAGATGATGCTTATACATAAAGAATATGTGGGATGGAATGAATACTCTCTCAGTAGAATCATTGATCAATTGTGTGTACCATTGACATAAGGATTTAGAAAGTGTAGCATGGTCCTCGACAGTCTTCGAATTCTGGAGTGGTAAGAACCGGGGAGAAATAAATGAGGGAGAATTTTCCATGTCAATTTCAATGTTAGGGGGTGGGTTCCAAAGTACCATACCAAGTAATAGGGGGATCCAATAGTAATGAAATTCCTTCCCCTCATCTTGAGTGTTTAGACAGTCAGTGATGGAATCTTTGAATAAATAAGGGGCCCAAGACATTTGAATTCCATCAATGCAACACTTTGTTATGAGAACAACCTCGATAGTGCATTCATCATTTCAACATTTACAAATAATCTTTCATGCAAGTAACTAGGTAGAAAACCTAAAATTCAAATTTTTAATTTTGGGGATTACAACCCCGCACTTTCCCCTACGTGTTCCATATTTGGAACAAACTTCCTCCTGCGGTGCATCCTTTTCCTTGAGGTGACTTGTTGAGTATTCACCAGAAGTGGGTAGGATGGAGACTTTGTGTATAATGTCCTGGTCAATAAGATATGGATGGTCTGGCCAAAGACACCCCCCATGCACTTGGGTGAGGAGGAAATGAACACATGATTGAATGGCCTGGGCTCGAATGAAATGCAGGCATTTAAGAAGGGAGGAAATTTCAATTTTCTTCAAGGGTCTTTCCCACTCCTACATCACCATTTTGGTCTGTCCATCTTCATGTTGGATGACCTTTGTGTATATTTCAACTTGAAGCTCAGGGAATTGATGGGGATCTCAGATGTTATAATCGACATACTTGAGAAGGGACACCTTTCCGAATGTAGGGCCTTTGAGAAAGAGACCATAGGGTAGCACTGGATCGAGAATAGATTGTTATTTCATGGTATTAGCCTTGGGACCTGCCTTAGTTTTTCTCGATGATACCATAGTAGGAATGGTAGCAAGGACGAAGGAGTGTTAAAGAATGAGTGGGATACTAGAACCAACCAAATATTTACTGTAAGGAAGTGAAGGAGCGTATTCAAAATATAGGGAAGAGGTAAGGAAGTGGAGTGTTGTGTTGCTTCATAACATAATGAAATCATAATGACACTTTTCTCGTCATGCATGAAAAGTTATTGTCCCATCATTTCATTGAGTTGGCTGGTACCATGTCCCTTTCTATCCACTAGGTTTGTCGTGATGGAAGTTGATCATCCATTATCACATTAATTCCAAGATTTTTTCAAAATCTTGTAATTAATTGCATCTTTATTCTAAATCTGGAAAATCATCTTTCTTCTAGCGATGTTAATGAGCTTATATTATTGAAATTGGATGAAGTTGATGTGTTAGAACTAATTGTCATCTCGACCATTATGATCACAATTTTTTTTTTCCGCCAACAAATATTCAAAATTAGTGATGACTTAGAAGGCACCACACATGTGTGATTTTTATTCTCTAGGGGGTGCCACACATGTTCATATGCACCCTGATGAGATTCTACTAGTGGCTTTGATGGACACACTGATCCCAGGTGGGTCAAAACATATCCTCATACATGCACAACCGGTTAGCTTTCTCTCGGGGGGTACGGGGATGGGATCGACTAGTTCTGGTAAGATCCATTGACTAACTAGTTATGATACAATGATTCCTGAGTCATATTTGTTCTCAATTGGGTTGGGGAAGAGTCATACAGGGAAAAATTCTTCATGGGGTCTTGAGAGTCGCCTGACCTTCCTAGTGCAGAATCAAGGAACTGGGGATATAGGGTGTTTATTAGGTAGCATGTGCTGGACATGCATATATAGACTGCACATACTTCACTGCTACTTATCTATCCAATTCCTTTCACAAAGTAAAGTGTATCGACGAATTTATACATCTGGTCTAAATATTTCTCGCATGGATTCTTTAACAACTTCCCATTCACGATAAGGTTCTCAGTGCACTTCCCACCATTACGCAATAATTCCTATAAGAACTATATTAATTACACAAGCCCTATGATGTTTGGGAAATTGTTGTATCCAGGAAATAAATGTGTCCATCAGTTCCGAGCCATCATAACGATAGGATGAAAATTCTTCCTTGTGCTTCTCTATGGAGATATGCGCATACCTCCTTATGGAGACCTCATACATCATATGCTTCCACCTTTCCATGGCATCCTCATAATCTATGTTGTAAGACTTGACACTTCTCCAAGTTAATTCTCCATATATGGTGGGTTGATGTAATCCTCCCTATGCCCGATGACCTTATATATGTTTTCAATAACTGAGCTCTGCCACTACTAGATATTAAAAAAAATTCGACGAACTATTTGTGATGAAAGTATCCTTTCGTCGCAAAAGAGAAGATAATTTATTTTTTTTAACAATCCATCCTGCATTCGTCTCTCTTGCGATGGAAGCATCCTTTCATCTCGAGAGAGACGATAGTAGAATATTGTCACTTTGGAGACAAAAGGATTCTTTCATCGCAAGAGAGACTATCAAATGATGATCGTTGCACTGTTCAAACAATCACCTAGGTATTTGACAAAGTCAACATTGACTTAGTCAATAGTCATTGGAATTGCGATGAAAAAAAATACAAATATTTTTCAATTTAGAAATGTTGCGACAATCTTGCTATAACAATGACGGTTCATAAAGTGTGTAAGGTGTTCTTGTCAAGCGAAAAACAGATTTATTTTTATATTTCAATTGCATTAGAAAAATATTATAGATATTCTATTACACCACTCAATTTTATAAGATAATCATCATTGTATTTTTGTGGGAAAGAATGTTAGAAAATATTAGAGGTGGGAAAAAAAGTATAGATGGTGAAAATGGTGATGGTATATGTTATTTCCCTTGCAAAAATTGTCGCACTACACGTCCCGTAATAATTTTAATAGCAACAACTAAAAAACATTGTAGGAAATATGGGCACAATGATGGGGGATCAAATGAATATTGTCCCATGGTAATTAGCTATANATGTGTGTGTGTGTGTGTGTATGTATGTATGTATTGTCTTAATATTTTTTATCCACACTAATTTTGCATGATTGTTTGTAATTATAAAGTTAGAGTTTCCCCCTAACTTTCTGCAGAATGCACCAAGTAGTAGTAGAAATGATGTTGTACAAGCTGAGGAACATGAAGTGAATGAGGATCCCATGGAAGAAGATGATGGGACAAATCAAATGATCCAAGATTTTTTCACTCATCCAAATGAGGATGGGGACAATGATGGTATTTATGATGAAACTATATTAGAAAAGGAAAATAAACAACTTTATCAAGGCTCAAGAGAAAATCTTCTCTTCGCTACATTGTTTCATGTGAACTTAAAGCTTATGAATAATTTTTTGAACTCTTGTATGACACATATCCTAAATCGTATAATATGTTTCATCTCATATACATAAACGTTGACTTTTTTCTTTTTTTTTAGTGTTAATTAATGTGTAAAATAAGAATGCAATAATTACGATTAATTTCTTTACATCGACTAGTTATTTTTTATGTTGTAGATTGCTAGGTTAATTTTTGTTGCCATCGTCAAATATTTTACCTCGTACATATCGATATTTGCATGCCATTATGAAAGACATTGGAATGGAGTATCAAGCTATAGATGCATGTCCTAATGATCATATTATATATTATGGACAACATGCATCGAAAACATAATGCCCGCAATGTCATATCAGTAGATATCGAACTGATCAAGTAATGAAAAGGGTGCCTCGAAAGGTTCTCCGTCATATTCCCATAATTCCACATTTGCAGGGTGTGAAATAATAACATAATTTATGGATTACCGTGCATGGAATAGAAGTGGATATGGTGTTCTTCTAATTCCTATAGATGGTTATGCATTTAGGGAAATTGAGGAAAAATGGGAAGATTTCAAAGATGAACCTCATAGTGTTAGGCTTTCATTGGTAGCTAATGGTGTTAATCCATTCAAAGAGATTAGGTTTATTTACTCAGTGTGGCCTATTTTTGTTATCAACATTAAAATTCCTCCTAGGATGTCAATAATGAGGGAGCACATAATGTTGACAATGATTGTTCTAGGTATTTGTTTACATTAATTTTTTGAATGTAAAATTTTCATTTGTTTCATTTTTTGCATAATATTTTTTATTTATTTATTTACTTATATACATATCATGGTATCAATTATATGTAATTTCAAAAAATTAGGTAATTACCAAGTTAAAGACATGAATGTATATATCGGGCCTCTTATCGACACGATACTAAAGTTATGGACCATCATTACTATGTATGACATCTGTAAACCAATCGGAGAGAAGAAATTTCAATTTTGTAGAGTATTTGTATGGACAATTCATGATGCCCTAGGACTAACACATTTTTGTGGTATGTATCATTTTTTTTCACTTTAATACTATATAATTTTTAAAATACATTATGCATGTTTTTTAAATAATCCCATCATGACATTAATCCATCCGTTGCAGGTCTTCAAACAAAGGGTAAATTTGCATGTCCAGTTTGTGGTCCTAAGATGAAGTATCATCATTCAATTTTTTTAGGAAAGGTGGTTTTTGATGAGTATAGGCACCTCCTCCTAAGAACCATAGGTATCATACTACTTAAAAACATATTTTCAATGGGAAAGAAGAGACTGGATTAAAACCAAAAAGAATGACACCTCCCCTATGGAAGTTGGAATATAATAGAAATCATCAAGGTACAAAATTTATTTATGTATCGTATATGTAATGTTTTGAATTTTTATTTTAATTATTAAATTTATTTTACTGTATTTGATAATTATTTTTGTGATTTCTTTTATGCTTCATGAAGGCCACCATCATGAAGGTATTAATAATGGGCTTCCACGAGGAATGAAATGTTATCCCACTCAATTCATGAGGTTTCCCTACTACTAGGAGCTAAAAATAGCTCATTTATTTGATATAATGCATATCGGGAAGAATGTGACAGAAACGTTACGACGAATCATAGATGGTAGGAGGGATAAAGAAAAAATTGTCAAAATTTGTACTAACATTCAAGAATCCAATCATGCAATGTGACGTGTGATCCGATCAAATAGCGATGGAGACCAAAATAACCTTCCATGGTTATTAACAGAGCAACAAAGAAATGATGTAAAAGAGGTCATTCAAATAATTAAATTTCCCACAGGTTTTGCTTCAAACATAAATAATATCTTAATGAAGAAAGGTGAATTTGGTGGGGGTAAAAACACATGATTGGCATACCTTCATTAAGGTAATAATTTTGGTATACATATTTATATATTGGCCGTATACATCTTTTAATATTTTTTTAATTTTTTTTTTGTCTACTTTCGAAACAAATAACGATTCATTTTTATTGTTACAGTATGTTCTACCACTATGTCTCCCAAATGACTTTGAAAACAACATAAAACAAGTTATATATGATCTTGGAAAATACAAGAGGTAAGTAGCTGCGATTTATATGAAAAATGTTTTTTCAATTTGCTGTTGTACTTAATGACATGTGTTTTACTTGTAATGTAATATATATTATGTTATGTTGAAACATGTTATTTTATTTTGGCATGATCAATAGATGGTTTTCATTGAAAGAAATCCATGAAGATGATATAAAGTATTGGAAGAGAGAAATTCCTTGGTTAATGTGTGAAATGAAAAAGTATCTACCTCCAACATTTTTCAATGCACAAGAACACTACATCATACAACAAGTTGAGGATATTGAAATGTGTGGACTTGTACACACACGGTCAATGTGGATGGTGGAGAGCCACTTG
>SNQJ01S0065868.1:56402-66402 GCA_010110895.2 Picea sitchensis | reverse complement strand
TGTGAATGAAACACATATAAACTTATAATATGATCACCATGAATATATTCCATGCACATAATTGTTTCCAGTGCTCATAAAAATTCATCAATGAAAAAGGAAGACATTAGTGGCATTAGTTTTTCTAGGACATTGCTATGAGGATGATCCTTACTCCACAAAGGAATATAGACCTTCTATGGATTTTGACATTGTCGATGTTTATGACATTTATATATGTAGGCCAAAGATCCAATGGTGGTTACTCATTATATAAGCATGTTTCACATTAAGAATGACCTATATAAACACAGTTTGAGACCTAGACCTTGCTTGAGTAAGACTTGGGACTAGGACCTTGTCCACCTAAGAAACGTAAATTTAGTTTATCATTTTTTCTCTCTAGGATGAAATATTGCAATAGTGTCAATGTTTGCAATAATTGATCATTGAAATAGTGTATTTGTTGTTATCTAGGATAAAGCATTGGAACAATGTCTTATTTTGTTATCTAGGATAGATTATTTCAATAATGTCATCATTGTTAGTTGGGATAAACCTACTAATAAAAAAATATTAAATGATAATTAACTTAGTTATTATATATCACAATAGTGTTGTTATTGTTAACCAACCTAGATTTATCTTTATATCCTTGGATTTATCAAGTGTCAAGAGGGATCAAATCCCTTGACATACAAAACTTTACTCAGGTTTTTTTCACTCTAAAAGACGTTTTCATCTCAAATTATTTGATCCCTCTCAAATTGATAGATTCTAGGTTAATATGAGTCCATGCTAGTTTATAATGTGAATCAGGCCCAAATTCACATCTCCTCCATATTGAAATGTAAAAGGCATATTTATGATCAACTAAGTTCAAATACATGTAAAGTTATACTTATAGCTAGAATGGATAATTACTATTCTATGGGTTGTCAATGGGGCCTTGATAGATTGATGAAATTGGGGAATTTTTATTGTCTCCACTAAAATGTAATTACTCTAAGTGGATCATTTCTCCATTGTGGACTAGCACACATATAAGGGGAATTTTTGAATAAGGAATTGCATAATGGTTGTTAAGTCACACAAATGTCATACCCCATTAAGTGTGACATGGTCTTCCACCTATTGATAGGTGATAGATTCAAAATTAGGAGGGAGATTTTATGGCATGAAAATAATGAAACGGAGAATATATGGTTAATATAAATGGTTTCCATATCATTTCAATATACATTTCTCCATTTTATCGATGTGAGTGAGATTTGATCAAACCAGTCCGAGGAAACTTCATTTCTTTCAAGCATGAAGAGACTAGGGCATGATGTAACTCGTGAGATGGAGGGCACGTCGAAGAAAGGAGAAAAATAAGTAAGGGAATTGGGAGAGAGATCTCACGAGAAGGGTTACGAAGGAGAGAGAGATCGCAGAGGGCACTGCCTGGGAGAGAGAACTCAAGGGCAGGGTTAGGAAGGAGACATAGCTCGCAGAGGGCACCATGAGAGAGAGATTGAGGGAAACGTAGGGTGAAGAGAATGGTGAGTTTTTGAATATCCAACATTTTCATATGAAAATACCTAAAAATTTTGACATATAATTCCAGGGAATAACAATGCTAGTGGCTCCATATGTGGAAAAAAATCCCCTCACGGGGTGCCTATAAAATTCGATTCTCTAACTGATATTTTCAACTAAATTTTTGTATTATGGCTCCTATAACAAAAATGCATGATAGATTGGAAATGTAGCTTTTCCTTTGAATTTTCACTTAAGTTTTTTAGGTTTAGGGGTTTCCTGAGGAAAGGACCATACTCTTTGTACCTATGGAATGGAAGGGATGGATTGTTAATCATGAAATTAATATTGCGGGGTTTCTATTTCCCATAAGATCCAATAATTGGCTTGAACTTGTTTTCATGGTACCTCTTCATTATATACTTATTTATTTCTTGTACAAATATGGCTTATCAAATATTGTGTTGTAGGAACAAAACTGCATTGGAAGAATGCAGAGGGCCTGCTACTCAAGTGTATATTGGACGTGTTCTGTTGCACTACCCCATTCCGTGGTTTGATGGGTAAACTAAATAAATCTCTATTTTCTGGCCATCTTGGCCTATCTATTTATTTGGTCCTCATAAAATATATACAATTTCTATGGTGACCCGAAAAACATACCAGGTCAGGGGTCACTTTCCCTTCACAGTGAGGAATTTCACCTCATCCATAGAACTAAAAAACATGATATTGACAATATTGTCTTCTTCCACCTGCATAAATTGATACAAAATGGATAGTAATGGTGTCATATAACTATCCCCCTTGATAGTATTGTTGAGGAAGAGAGGAACTTTGTTTTTGTCTTTTCCAACTTTGGCAAGCCTTCAGGGTTCATTAACTCCTTTATAATCAAATGAATACTTATTACATGGGTCATATACCACATGTAAGACCCTTCCACACTTTAATAATACCATATTTGAATATGGTATGCTAGTAATTCAACCCTCTCCTTCAAAAATAACACATGGAACCCCATTCAAATGAAACCTAGATGGTAACAACATTACCATGATTGCATCCATGTAGAAAAACAATGATAATAGGTGCCAATGTATGAATATTCACCAATATAATGCAATTAGATAGGTTTAATTTAAACACCGGAAGGAACTACATAGTCAGGGATCAATGATAGAAATTGATTACTATATGAAAGGTAAAATGATAAGGTAATTGAGACAATGAGCCTCTAAATTAGACCCCTAGAGAAATGAGTTGGTTTTGATAGGTCTAAAGTCATTGGAGAAATGACAATGCTAATTCCTTGAAACTAACCCGAGGTATAGAAAAAAAATATACATGATCATGACTTGAATGTGACACAATGAAATGAGGCAATGATGGGAGGCATTCCAATCCTTGAACTTAGAAAATTTGATTACAATAGTCTTTTATTCCTCAAAATTACATAGCAAAGTAGAGGACCAACATGAGGTCTCACTCCACTTCCTATCTCAACTCAAAACCTCAAAAGGTATTTTTAAGATCCAAGGTTTAAGGTTGTGCCAAGATAAACATTGGACCTCTTCCACAACTGAAAAATGTAAGAGGCATACCTTGCTTTCAAAAAGAAAAATAAAGAAGACAAATTTTACAGGATGATCCTAATAACCTATTGAATCATGTAGTGGAATTCTATTAAAAAAAAATTCAAATTAGGCATGACTTATTAATTCATATTTTGTGGTAGGATGTTTAATTTCCAATATTTGCATATGAAAATCCCTAAAAATGTTGACATATAATTTCAGGGAATAACAATGCTAGTGGCTCCATATGTGGAAAAAAATCCTCTCACGGGGTGCCTATAAAATTGGATTCTCTAACTTATATTTTCAACTAAATTTTTGTATTATGGCTCCTATAACAAAAATGAATGATAGATTGGCAATGTATCTTTTCCTTTGAATTGTTAATTGAACTGAAAATCATGATATTGACAATCTTGTCTTCGTCCACTTGCATAAATTGAGACAAAATGGATAGTAATGGTGTCATATACCCATCCCCCTTGATAGTCTTGTTGAGGAAGAGGGGAATTTTTCTTTTTGTCTTTTCAATCTTTGGCAAATATTTAGAGTTCATTAACTCCTTTACAATCGAATGAATACTTATTGCATGGGTCATATACCACATGTACCACCCTTCCACACTTGAATAAGACCATATTTGAATAAGGTATGATGGTACTTCAATACTTTCCTTTAAAAAGAAAACATGTGTCAGGAAATGCAGGGCACTTCCACACTAATCCTACCAGAAGAGAATAGGAATTTAATCAAGAAAGAAAATGATACAATCAATCACACAGTACACTGAGATTTTACCCTGGAAACCCTTAATCGGGAAAACCAACATTCCTTTGAGAATTCTTCTCTCTTTTTGTCTTATTCATTCAGAATAAAAGTTTACATGTCTAAACTTGGTCCACACCTAAGACACAATCGACACCATACCTTCTTGCATAGGCAAGAATAACCTTGTAGCAAATTCGGCTTACATATGCAATACCAACAACCTACACTCACACATGCATTAACCTGTAAAAGTGCATTCTCTGATCACCCTTACAACAATAAACTTTACGGCCTTACGACATGCCTCTTTATAGGTGTTATAACCCTATATTTCATAGGATCAACTGGTGACTAGAGATTTTTACTCTTGATGTAGTTTGGTTGGAAATAATATTTTATTCTTGCAAATTATTTTCAAAAAGAAAGAAAAGAAAGAAAAAGAAAAGAAAGAAAAAGAAAAGATAGAAAAAGAAAAGAAAGAAAAAGAAAAGAAAGAAAAGAAAAAGAATAAAAGTGGGCATAAAAGAAAATGGATAAAAGCCCCATGCAATAATAATGACTCATCCATACAGTTTAATCATGGTTAAGTCTCTTTGAATTTATGTTGATAGGTTTAGTGAATAAGACTTGGCTAAATTGTTTCATATTAGACAAGTAGATAGTTTAGTTAGCGAATAAATTTGATCAAACTATTTAATCTTGATCAAATAGCCTTAGGATAGAGTAATTTTTTAGTCCAATAGTTTAATTTGGGCTAAATGTGTAGGTAGGTAGGATAGAACATAGGCTAGCCAGTTTTTTCTTCAATAAAACATGAATGATCATCGATGAAAATTCATGATTTGGATGTGTGAAGTGTGTTTCCTAACCCCATGGTGACAAAATGCAAGGGAAGTGGTGAAAAACCCACAAACAAGCACTATCCTAAGTTTCTGCGGTGCATTTTGATTCGTTCCTGGAGATTAAGGAGTGCACACAGATCTACAGTGGATCCATTGGAATTGAGANCCCCTTCCTAACATGGCACACATTCATAGTGTTAGACCCCCCTCACTCTAAATCGTTTACTACCTCTTACCCCCTCCAACATACTTCCATACCAACGTTACTATACCACTGCCACCTCATGACATCATTCTCCACTATCCTGTCGTCTTGTGATGCCATTTTCCACTACCTCCTCTTATAAGTCTTGTCTCATTACTCTGTCAGCATTCTCCCCTCCATTCACCCATCACATGTCATGTCCCATTCTCCTACCCTCTAGTCATCGCCCTCCATGTCATCCTGGTGCACCCTTCATCCGTCCTTCATTTTCCACCTCATACCTCAAGTGATCCGTTGGCCATTTAATATAGGCTAACATATCCGTTAGTTTTTTGACCTGTCCCCCACGTCCAACAGATACCCATTTGCCCAAATTCAATCCCGTCTCTACCATTTTCGCATTGTTCACACTCTCCGCTCACCAGAATCCCACCTTCCTTACTGTTTCAGTCAGTGACCCAGCCATAGCCATTACCCGCTAACGTTTTTGTTTCAATTTGCAGGTACCCATTGAATTGATGGTGCCAAAATCTAAAAAATCAGAGGTCGAGGAAAATCAATTCCTCCTGCCTCCCGTCAATATCGACCGGATCTCGATAGCTGACAAAGACTACCTGATCTCAAAGACTAGGTGCGAATTCGATTTTGTCGGATTGCACTCATGGTTTAGGGAGACTTTCCTGGATCAAAGTGACAAGATTGGGCTCTAGGAGTCCAATCTCCCCCTGTTTTTGTTTCCCCAAATCCACCATTTTCCCAAGTTTTCCCTCAAGTGTCAGGCGCATTACCTCCCCGATCAGAGAGCCATTGTTTCATCATCTGGAGAAAGCCTTTTCACTATCACACCCGAGGCCATTGAACAAATGATGCAAATATCCAGAGCCGAATCCCCCTCTCCTTTCACCATTGAATTTCTAACTGAAATGTACCAGAATCTATCTTTTCCCCAGAGAGCGTAGATTTTTGAACTTTTTCTCCCACAAGATGCCCAATTCCCCAAGAAAAATCCCCCTTAGCATTCCTCCATGTTTTCAGAAAAAAGGTAACCAAATTATTTCATTGTTATGTTGTTTTCTCGATTTTTTCTCAGACAAATGGGTGGACGATCCCATCTTGGGTTTCCTATCTATTTTCTCTGCTGAAGAAAAATCCACCACCTAGTTTGACTACAATAGTTTCCTAGCTGAGAACATGCATGAGCATCTTTTCAAATTTCCCACAGAGGGCATGTTCCAGTATTCTTCAATACTGTCTTACATGTTCATTTTATTTCAAGAAGATAAGTTTCCTTTCCCCATGCAGAAAATGGAACAGGACGACAAACCAGAGCCTGTCACTTCTTGGACCTCGCTACTCAGAAAAAACTCCACAAAATTTAATTTCAAACAATTTATTGAGAATTTTTACCACCCAATGGTGAGCATGCTCATCGGTAGATAAGAGCCAAGGATAAATGAGGACATCCAAATAATTTTACACCTCTCAGACCTCGCCAAGACTGGAGACTAGTATTTGTATCAGAATCACATGAAAATCATAATTTATGGATGTGAGATGGCTCCTTATAAACTTCTAAGATATGTTCCTGTTAGGATATTTTCCTTGGAATACATCAGGCAAATGATAAATTCACATGACATACATTTTGTAGCTTTGAAGAAGAAACAACAGTTGAGAATTAAAGGGAAGATAGGATCCTTTATCTGCAACAGTTGAGCTGCTGGGGAAGAGGTAGACAAGTTATTGAAGGAGATGAAGTTTGGCACTAATTTCCTTTGGCACTATGATCCGTGTGGAATTATTGCAAAGATGATATCGAAGAAAAAAAGTTCCCCATATGCTCATGCACTCAAACCAAAGATCGAGAAATTTGCGAATGAAACAAAGTGGGAGGCCAACACTCTGGAAGACACAGAACTGCAGCCTCCTCCAGCTGTCATCTCACAAATCACTACACCACAAATACCCAAAGAGAAAAGACTTAGGAAGGATGTCTCACCTTCAGTCACTGAAGTGTCATCGGAAGAGTTCCAGGTTTACACAAAAAGGCCCAAGATCAGTCACACAACTGACAAGTTTGGAGAAGAAGAGACACAGTCTACCATAGTGGTTGAAGCAGAGCAGTCATCATTTTTCTCCAGCAACCATCAGATCATATCTACTTCTTCATCCAAGAAGCAGACTGACACCTCACTGATCAATCAACGACCTCAAGGGGTTGAAAAGTTGAGTAGTTTTTCGAAATACGATATGATTAAGAAGAAAAATGAGAGGTTGGACAACAACACTTATGCTCAATTCTGGAAGAAAACATCAACAACACAATGTATGCTTCTCTCTTCTTTCGACACGGAGAAGGGGAGAATGTACACAACCTTTCTACAGGCACAAGTACCTCATCCAAAGGAAATCACTAACTACAAAAGATCCACACTTGAATTTGATGCTAAGGCTATACATCCAGCTGACCAGATGGATCTGCATAGGCATAATGAAGAGATAGTTTTCTCAACATTCACCAATGCTTCCACTACTGCTGCAAAATTACTGGTTTCTCTAAACAATGTTCAGACTCAATTAAAGCTGGAGAAAATATCTTCTTTTGCAAAGGATAACATGATTAAGTCTTTGGAATAATTTGTGCTCAAAATTGGGTATGACCCCTCAAATGTGAAAACAGCTGAAGGAATGCTCAAGAAAAAGAATGTTGATATAGCATCTCTGAGGAAGCAACTAAAATTTCCAGCTACAGAAGACTCACAGGCCAACGAAATGGCTGAGACAATGGATGAGAGGGAGGAGATGTTAAAGTTGATCATGGAACAAAATGCACAAATAAAAGAGATGGAAGTAGAGATGGAAAGGTTGGTAAAGGAGAAGGAGCAGGCAACACCTATGGAATTCATCCCACTGAGTGCAGTCCCCCTCATAGGAGTTAGCATAGTGACAACATCAGTCACCACCACTATAGAACTTCCTTCAGCCACCCCAGTGGCAGTTTCAGGAACATCTGAAGCTTTAGCAACATAAATGGAGAAGATGACTTTGCAGGGACCAAAGATCAAAAGATTAGAGCAGGAGATAGAGAATCTCCAGAAGATAAAAGATTCTTTCCAAGCCAGTTACAATACAGAGAGACATACATAAAAAAAACTGAAGCAGGAAATTCAACAACTGCAGAAGAAGATAGTCGTGGGAAAAACATTGGCAGAATCCAAAGAGAATATTTGGATGGATATCTCAAAATCCATAAATGAAATTTGTCCCATGGTGCAAATCATGTTTGAACAACATGAGTTGGTGCTAAGGAGCAAGTAAGCCATCGACAGGATCAAGGGATAATTGGGAGAGATGCCCACAGAAGCAAATGAAATCACCAGGTTTCTGAATTCGAAGACTAGGGAGGAACTGGAAGACTTGGAGATTGAATATAGGACAGAAACCATCTTCGAGGTTAAAAGAGTGTTGACCAAAAGAGGACTAATGTTGTCGTTGGAGGAGAAATCCCAGAATATGGATGTCGGAGTTCAAATATTTTTCAGCAAGACGATATATTACAAAAGATAGGTCTTCTTGGTTCACTGGTTCTAAATGACAAGCTGATGACTCTTTCCGACTACAAGTAGAAAATTGCCACGGTGGCCAAGGATAGTTCCAAGTTTTCCGAAATACAAAGTATCCAGCACAAAATCAAGTATATTTTCATCACCAAGCCGACCTTTTCCAAATATACAGAAATGTGTGAAATCTACCAAAGACTGCTGAAAGTCACCATTCCCAGTCAACAAAGATGGGAGGAGATGTGCACTTTGATCAAATAAATGGATGAGGTGTTCCACCCAAGTCAACACGCAGAGCAATAAAATTCATTTGAATGACTAACCAACGACCTTCCACCAAAATCGACATGAAGAATCTGACAGATCATCAACAATTCCTATAATTTTGTATCTTGTTATATAGTTATTTAGATTTAAAATCCACCACGTCCTGATCATTGATGACAGGTTCATTTGTAATTTTTTTTATAAATACTTCAAACTTCGAAGTATTGAGGGTTGATCTTTACACCCAAGCAAGTTGTAAGCACTGTAATTTTTATCAGAGATCTACCAATAATAAAATGACATTTCACAGGATTCGTGTGTGTTAGCTGTTGGTGATGTTTTCTTATCTTAGTTTAATGGTTCTTCCCATCTTCGTAATCATTTATGTTTTGTATATCTGATCATTTAAAATAAGTTGAAGTTGTAGAATTTATCTTTGTATACTTTGTTTCTGGCTTTTAAAGATCTAAATGTTTATCTTCTGATGTTATGATTAAGAAATTCTTAAATTATTCTTGGTTATAATTGATTATCTCATCTTTTCTGCTATCCATCATTTAAATTCTAAAGGATCTGATAATTGCATTATCCCGCCCTGCGAAAACACCTTATAAAATTTGTTTGTTGATCTCAAACTTTATAAAACAGACCCCATAGCCTAATGGATGCATCATAAGCCATATTTCATCCATTTTTATAAAACAAACAACACAGTCTTATTTATTTAACTAGCCTAACATCTAAAATCTAAAACAAAGTTAAATTTTATAAAGAGACCCCTCTTTGAAACTGGAAGGGCTAGATCCTAGTTTCGAAGTGGTTGGATAAAATTACCTCGAGTAAATTTCTTCTACATAGAGACAACCTATGGGAATTTACAGAGCGATAACAATAAGATTTACAGGTGAGCAGTGATTGGCACCCATTAATCAACCAACTTAGAGGATCAAGTCAGGTATGACACCTCCCTTCTTCTTTCCTTACGTTTTTAGGTTTTCGTTTGCTTCACTACTTAGACTTAGGGGTCTAACTAACCTGTTTTACCTAATTTTCTAAATAATTTAATTATAGACACCTCCTTCTTATAACCTAACCCTTTGACATTTTATCTCTTAAAACTGAAAAACAAAATTAAAAGCACTTTTAAATTAAAACCCTAAAACTTTTTCACTTTTTAGGTTTTTTCCGTAGTATCAGCCCCTAGACTTAAGAGTCTAACCACACCTCCTTACCTTTTATTTTTATCCTTAAGTTACCTTTACCCTTATATTCCAATCAACC
>SNQJ01S0065868.1:28824-56392 GCA_010110895.2 Picea sitchensis | reverse complement strand
ACAGAAAGAGTAAAACATTCATGAGCATAACATTCAAAGATGCATACACAGAGAATATTTGAACACCGTGAGTCTGAATCAAAACCTTTTTGTATTAATTCAAAACTTTTGTACATGGAATTCTCACTACAACTCTTTGCTTCTTTTCTATCCTCTTTCTCTCAACTGGCATAATCTATTTTACAATACACAATCGAGGGTGTCTATATTCTTTTTCCCTCCTTCCTTCTAAACTGTCTATCTACACATTAATTTCTATCTACTTGCATTAACTATTATAAATTCCTTCTACCTACTAAGGACAAGAGAAGATCGCTCAAGGTCCGTTTACATTTTACAAGTGTGCTTCCACTTGATGGCTTCATTAATGTTTCAGGATATTTCAAAATTTGTGTTGGGCGCTTTTCCAGCTGTCCGTTGTCTCCGCGCTGGCTCGCTTGAGATGCTCCTGCATCATACTCCCTCGCTTGAAAATTTTCATGGGCTCCTGTCCATGAGCTCACGCATGGTCTGTCCATGCTTCTGGATCTCCGCTTCATTCTCCCAGCTGGCATCTTCAACTGGATGGCCCTTCCACTTGACCAAATATTCAAAGTATTGCTTTCGCCTAGTCTTTTTTCTCACTCTTTTGTCCAGTATGCACTCCATCTGCGGCTTATCTGCAACTGGCATCTATTTTGTCCACTGGACCTTTGGCTGTTAATTTCCTATCCCTATTTCCTCAGCTTTATATGGATAAAAATATGAGATATTGAATATCAGAGAAATTCCGATCCCATCAGGTAATTCAATTTCGTAAGAATTCGCCCCAAATTTCTTTAAGACTTTGCATGGTCCAATTTTCTTCATTTCCAGTTTATTATATGTTCCTCTCAGGAACCTTTCCTTTCTCAAATGTGCCAGAATCAAGTCACCAACCTCAAATTGAAGTTGTCTCTTGTGTTGATCTTCTCTACGCTTATATTCTTGGCTCGAACTCTGCAATCGCTCCTTCACTTGGCTGTGAAGTTCCTTCATCGCCTCTGCGAAATCTTCTGCACTAGCGCTCCTAGTCACAATTTGTTCTAAATCTCTCAATTCAGAAATTCCTCTGGGTTGCATGCCATAGATAATATGAAATGGACTCTATCCTGTGCTTCTGTTAACTGAGTCATTATAATCAAATTCCGCCTGTGGTAATATGTGGTCCCATTAGCTGTGGTGTTCTGTCACCAGGCTTCTCAGCAAGTCTCCCAGACTTCTGTTCACCACTTCTGTTTGTCCATATGTCTGAGGATGATAAGTCAAACTAAACGATAAGTTAGTTCCCAGCTTCTTCCATAAGGTCATCTAAAAGTGTCCTACAAACTTAGTGTCTCGATCTGAAACTATGCTCCTTGGTAAGCCGTGAAGTTGAATGACTTCTTTTAAAAACAGATTCGCAATGTGAGTTGCGTCACTGGTCTTCTGACATGGAATGAAGTGTGCCATCTTGTAAAATTTATCCACCACCACAAAGATTGAATCAAACCCTCTTTGTGTTCTTGGCAACCCCAATATGAAATCCATGTTGATTGCATCCCATGACTTCTCAGGTATGGGCAATGGTTGATAAAATCCTGCATTCTATCTCTTTCCTTTCGAATGCTGGCAAATTCTGCATCTGTCCACGAATCTCTTGACATCTACTCGCAATCCTAGCCAAAAGTATGACTCATTCAACTTTGTAAATGTCTTGTCGTGACCAAAGTGCCCAGCCAATCCTCCACTGTGTTTCTCCTTCAGCAAATTCTCCCTCATGGAGCATTTTGGAATACAAAGTTGATTACCTTTAAACAATAATCCTTCCTAGATCATGTATTCTACCCATTGGCTTCTATCTTTGAGAATTGGATTCTCAGCTGCTTCATATACTCCTTTAAAATCTGGATCATTTCTGTACATGTTCCTGAGATCATCAAAACCCAATGTTTTGACTCTGAACTCCTACAATAGCAAACACGTCCTGCTCAAAGCATCAACAACTTTGTTAGCAGTACCAGAAATATGTTTAATCAAAAAAGTGAAAATTTTCATATATTCCACCCATTTAACATGTCTCTGATTCAACTTCTCCTATTGAGTCACAAATTGCAGTGCATGATTGCCACTGTATAAGACAAACTCCTTCGAGATTAAGTAATGTCTCCATTTATTCAATGCCCGAATGATAGCATAGAACTCCTTATCATACGTGGAGTATTTCACTTTCGCTTCATTCATCTTCTCGCTGAAGTATGCTATCAACCTGTCATATTGAATCAAGACTGCCCCTATTGCAAATCCACTTGCATCGCATTTCACTTGAAATGTCTTTTGGAAATCTGCCAACACCGGAATTGGTTGTTCCATGATCTTCCTCTTCAACAGATTAAAACTCTTCTCAGCCTCTTCTGTCCAGTGAAAATACTTATGTCTCTTCTTCACAGTGTCCATTATCGGTGCACTAATTCCACTAAAATTTCTGATGAACTTTCAGTAGAAACTAGCCAATCCGTGAAAACTTCTCACCTCAAAGATAGTCTTCGGTGATGGCCAACTCTTGATTAACTCCACCTTACCTAGATCCATCCTCAATTTATCTGCAGAAATAAAAAACCCTAGATAAATGAGCTCTGTCTTCATGAATGAGGTCTTCTTCATGTTTATCAGCAGCTTCTCCTGCTGTAGCCTTGTCATCACTGTAGCCAAATGTTTCAGATGCCCTGCCACTATTTTACTGAAAATCAGTATGTCATCTAGATACACAATGAAAATTTTTCCGATGAACTCCCTTACGACTTCGTTCATCAACCTCATGAAGGTACTCATCGCGTTTGTTAATCCAAATGGCATAACAATCCATTCATACAACCCTTCATTGGTTTTGAATATTGTCTTCCATTCATCACCTTCTCTCATGCGGATTTGATGATAACTGCTTTTCAAATCAATCTTTGAAAAGAATTTTTCTCCACTCAAGCAATCCATCAGATCATCCATCCTTGGCAATGGAAATATGTACCTCATGGTTATCTTGTTAATCTCCCTAGAGTCAGTACACATCCTCCAGCCTCCATCTTTCTTCGGACTAAGTACTTTCGGAACAACACATGGACTCAAGCTTTCTCTGACCAAACCTTTGTCCAACAAATCCTGGAATTGTCTTTTGACCTCTTCATTCTCTTGCGGCGTCAATCTGTACATGGCTTTGTTTGGAAAACTGGCTCCCGGTATGAGGTCAATATGTTGACTCCCACTTCTGATCGGTAGCAACGAACGAGGTAGTTCGTCCACTACTATGTCAGTGAACTCTTCCAGTAGTTCCTGAATCGCTTCTGGTAAATCATCCACTCTTGTGCTGGTCAAAAAAATATTCGGTTTCCTGACCACAATGAATTGCGGTTCCTCCTTCTTCTTGACCTCTGTAAAAATTTCCTTCCCACTCATGAGAAGTACAGTGTTGCTTACTTCAGGTTTCACCTCCTTATCTTTGATTGGAAGCAACATGTGAGTCCTCCCATTCTTCTCTAGGGTGTATGTGTTCATTCTCCCATCATGAATCACATTCCTATCATATTGCCACGGTCTACCCAGAAATAGATGACAAACATCCATAGGAATAACATCACATAATATCTTATCATTATATCCTCCTATATTAAATTTAACTAAACATTGTTTAGTGACAGTTACCTGATGTCCTTTTTGTAGCCACAAAATTCTGTATGGGCTTGGATGTTCAATCGTCTCCAGCTCCAGCTTTTCTACCATATCTGTAGAAACGAGATTATCCGTGCTACCACTATCCACAATGAACTTGCATACCCTGTCCTTGGTCTTGCAAGCAGTCTGGAAAAGTCTGTTTCTTTGGACTGAACTGTCCACCTCCTTCTCTGGTGTCAAAAGAGATTTTCGCATCATCAACGATCTTTCACCTTCATCATCTTCTGCCTTAACATTCTGCCTCTGTGCTTCGACGATATGAGTCTCACTTCCTTCTTTCTTTTTATCAGGACACTCATAAGACTTGTGTCCATTTTTTCCACATGTGAAGCATGTTATTACTCCACCTCTTCCTCTTCCTCTACCTCTAGTACGAGGAAAAATATTATTATCAGCATAATATCCTCTCTATTTGGAATGTTGCCCTCGTTGTGAGGTTCCACCTTTCTTAGTTTGAGTTTGAGGTTTCTTTTAGTCCTCCTTGGGTTTTTGGTTTTTATCCTGGGCAACTGATTTGCCTCTGGGCTGACTTCTTCCTCAGCCTCTTTGACCTTGCTTTCATCTTAGCTTCTCTTCAGCTTTTAGAGCCATCTGATAAGCATCTTCCACTATTCGAATGGTTACCATGCTCATCTCATCCTGAATGACATATCTCAGACCATTCATGTATCTGGCAACCTTTTCATCATCGCTTTCCTGATGACCTACCTTGATGTTCAGTCTGTAGAATTCTTCAGTGTATTCTTTCACTGTCATTAGCTTCTGCCTCAAGTTTTACATTCTTCGAAACAGAGTAATTTGATAATCTCTGGGGATGAATTTTTCCTTCATCTTCGCGATCATTCTATCCCATCTTTTGATCTTCTGCTTGCCTTTGCAGCGTCTGTCAGTTTGTAGTTCATCCGACCACAATGCTGCATGTCCTTTTAATCTCGTGACAACATGTTTGACCTTCTTGTCCTCTTCGACATATTCATAGTCAAAATATGTGTCCAGAGCTCTAATCCAGTCTAGAAGCTCCTCTGCATCCAAGTTTCCCTCATAAACTGGAATTTCCATTTTCGCTCTTG
Source organism: Picea sitchensis (assembly GCA_010110895.2). Lineage (NCBI taxonomy): Eukaryota > Viridiplantae > Streptophyta > Pinopsida > Pinales > Pinaceae > Picea > Picea sitchensis. The sequence goes on along the minus strand of SNQJ01S0065868.1, from coordinate 51,599 downwards.
CACCCATTCTTGCAATAGCCTTAATCAAGCGTTCGTTTGCTACATCTTCGGCTGCAACTTCCTCCCCTTCGTGTTCAACCTCAATTTCACTTTCAGAATCACTAAGATCCCCAACACTGACTGTACACCTTTGTGTTGTCTCCATGTCTTCGAGTCTGGTGCGTAGATCACGTATCTCTCTCTCCATGGCTGGATCAGGCATCTGCCTACCCCTTCTTCTCGGCATTTCCCTGTCCTCTGGCGGATCAGGTGTTTGTCTGTCCCTTCTCCTCGACGGCATGGTGAATTCTCCTTTTCCCTACTACAGAAAGCAAAGAAAACTTTCTGGGCTCTGATACCAAACCTGATGCAACCCCTCCTCAACCCGCAGGTCAGAAGGTCACGTACACAGGATCCTTTCCCTTACATTGGCACAAAGAGCTCTCGGAAATGGCTCCTCTATTTCCCTTTTGGGAAATCTGCACCCACAATTAACTTCGAGAAATTTCCCCTTGTACTTCGGAAGACCGGACTTCACACTTTCGCGAATCTGGGGGTCAAGCGCCTTGTCTCTAAATCTCTGAAACCCAAAAAAATAAACACTTGACCCTTTCCCTTACCAGTTTTAGATTTCTCTTTATTGTGATTTCGGGAGTTACAATGTCGAGCAACTTGTCTCCTCGACCCCTGAAACCCGATTTATCAAAACTCCGATGCGATCGCAAGGTTGACCTTTCAACGACCCTTTACTCTGTCGGGACTTTGAACTTCACAATTTCACGAATCTTGATGCAAGGATTTCAGAACTTCACTCCACGAAACCTCGAAATGGTCAACGGAATTGACTTCCTTGTCGAGAGTGCGCCACCTGTCCACTCTGCTATCTTCTGTGGCCCACACAATCCTCTCGCTCCTTCGGGACTTCACGTTTCATGATTTCGTGAGTCCCGTTGCAAAGATTACGGGACTTCAACCTACGAAACCCCGAAATAGAAATCCATGTGTAAATCCAACGGCTCCTGTTGAGTTGAATTTACGGTTCTGCCTCTTCTGAGATTAACCTTTGGGAATGCTTGCTGTAACTCCCCCTGCTCCTCCATGAGATCTGATGGCTCACGAGATTTCATGAATTCTCCATAGAGGATTCCGATCGTTCGTCTCTTCTCTTCCCAGGGACTCCTGCAACGTTTTACCAAGTGGTTTTTCCACGGTACTCAACTGCCTGCGACGCAAATTTGCAACGCCTTCTCACTATTTCATACACATACTTCCTGTGGTTCCTTCGATGACCTTCACGGATTTATCCTTCCTGAGCTTTCCCCAATTTTGAGTCTTGAAGAAGACTCCTGCATGCACTCCTTGCGATAGACCTTCAAACACTTCCAAGTGTTGAACTCCTTTCGACTCTGCGCACACCCTGCAACAACAGTCTCTCAATACTTCGCTCAAGTCCACAACTCTGATACTTTACTTGGCCTACGCACTCCTCGCACGGCTCCTATGTCTAACTGCACTTCTGTGGAAATGAGAACAAAGGCTATCTAGTCTGAGCTTTCAGAGACAAAGATCTGAACCCTTTGTCAACGCACTCCTTGCGGACAATTCAACTGCACTCCTTGCAGGAACTCTTGCTCAGATAGAGAAATAATTGAAATTCATTTTCCTTACTCCCTCTCTCTCACAGATTTCATACATTCAACAAGAAATCATTCATACATAGCATAAAAGAAATTGCATGACAGAAAGAGTAAAACATTCATGAGCATAACATTCAAAGATGCATACACAGAGAATATTTGAACACCATGAGTCTGAATCAAAACCTTTTTGTATTAATTCAGAACTTCTGTACATGGAATTCTCACTACAGCTCTCTGCTTCTTTTCTATCCTCTTGCTCTCAACTAGCATAATCTATTTTACAATACACAATCGAGGGTGTCTATATTTCGTTTCCCTCCTTCCTTCTAAACTGTCTAATCTACACATTAATTTCTATCTACTTGCATTAACTATTATAAATGCCTTCTACCTACTAAGGATGAGAGCGGATCACTCAAGGTTCGTTTACATTTTACAAGTGTGCTTCCACTTGATGGCTTCATTAATGTTTCAGGATATTTCAAAATTTGTGTTGGGCGCTTTTCCAGCTATCCGTTGTCTCTGCGCTGGCTCGCTTGAGATGCTCATGCATCATTCCTCAGGCTCGTATTTACCTCTGAATTCTTTGAAGAACACATCTCTATTGTACATTTTTCTCCTTGATGCAGGATCCCAGAGCTTATATCCTTTCATCCCTTCTTTATACCCAATTAAATTACATTTGATTTCCTTCTTGTCTAGCTTTCTCCTCTTTTCCTTGGGAACATGCACAAATGCATCACAACCAAACACTTTGTTATGTGCCAGCAAAGGCTTCTTACCTGACCATATGTCATTTGGATTCATGTCAAATAGAACTGACGAAGGGGACATATTCACCAGATATCTTTCAGTCTTGACCACATCCACCCATAATTCTTGTGTGATCCCAACACTACTTAGCATGCTCCTTAACTTATCCATCAATTTTCAGTTCATTCCCTCAGAAACTCCATTTTTTTAGGGGTACATGGTGTGGTATTTTGGCATGATATGCCACACTACTTACATAAATGATAAAATTCATTTCCATATAATTGACCACCATTGTTATTCATCGACACTTTAATCCTCTTCTTTGTCTGGTTTTCCACAAGATATTTAAACTCCCTAAATCTCTCGAAAACCTTTGATTTCTTCCGTAGGAAATATATCCATGTCTTCCTGGAAAAATAATCTATGAAGGAGACATAATATAGGGATCCACCAAGTGAAGGCATTGTAACTGGGCCAAACACATCACTATGCACCAGTTATAGAATCCCATTTTCCCTTGTTGCTCCAAATGGGAACCTCACCCAACTTTGTTTCCTATATATGCAATGTTCAAAAAAGTCGACTTATAAACCACATTCAGGAAAAACTTCGACCATACCTTTGCTTTGCACAGCTTGAAGTCATTTTTCTCCAATGTGTCCCATCCTCTTGTGCCATAGCCTGGTCGATTCAACTTCATCATGTCTTGTTGAGTTGATTTGAACTGACTTATCTCGAGTTGAGTCGATTTGTGTGGACATTGAGTCGAGTCGAGTTGAATTTGAGTCAATTTTAGGAGCAACGATGTTTTTGCATCTAGTTGAGTCATAATTCCCTAACAACTTGTAAACGATACCAATCTGAACTCCTCTCATTAAGGCCATCACACCTCTGACCATCTTGCACGAATCCTTATGAAACAAAGTATGCACACCTCAGGTTTCTTGCCAAACCCAGAATGTGTAGCACACCTAGAAGGGTTCTTTTCCTCCCATCCTGCAGTGTTAGTCAGAATCTTCCCCGTCTGACAATTATGGTTGTCGAGTTGTCCCCCAAGAACACATCACCCCCATCATATTGTTCATATTCATAGAACCATTATTTATGTGGTGTCATATGATAGGATCCTCCTGATTCGATCAACCAACCATCTTGATATGACTGTGTACTGGTTGACAACAGGTACACATCACCTCCCTTTTCCAAGGTCATCTTTCTCTCAGTTGACTTATTTTCATCGGATCCAACATTGCCTTATGTTTCCTTTGACTTACATTCCTTTTTATAATGCCAAAATTTACCGCATTTCCAACATCTTCACGTCGACTGAATAGGGGATTTAGATCTACCCTTCAACTTGAACTTTCTATCAAAGAATATGAATTTATCTCTGTCTACCGGTTGACCTCTCAGTACAATATCATCTTTGGTCGATCCTTCCATGTTATTTCTTCTCATTTCTTTTGACAATAGAGAAACAACCACATCCTCTATCACTAGTGTGGTTGTATTACTCCCAATATCCACAACTAAGCTATCCCAAGAGTCTGGAAAAGAACATAATAGGTTGATATGCTTCTCCTCATCAATGATCTTTATATTCACAAACAATAACTGGATTAACATGGTATTAACACATTTAAATTCTCAGTCACCGAACTTCCATCACTTATCCTCAGAAGATACAATTTATTTCTTTGAAACAACTTATTTACCAGAGATTTTTACTGGTATAAGCTTCCCATCTTTTCCCACAGTTTCTTGGTTGAATATTCACCTAAGACATTGAACAACATCGAATATGTAAGACAAATCCATATCATACTTCTTTATTTTCTTTCAAGTTTCTCCCATTCTTCCATCGACATGCCTGTCGACTGGGTACCTGGACAGACCGTTGTCCATTGTTCTCGATCCAAAAGAAGATCTTCCATTTTAAGATTCCAAATCTCAAAAATTTTGCCATCGAATATTTCTATCTCTATTATGGAATGCTAGCCATTCTTTACCATGATATTTAAAACAATTTATGACCTACAACTCTTATTGTACCCAGGGTTTAGTTTTGAGATTCAATATTTGCAGATCAAGATCTGATATACTCGCTAAAGCATTACACCACTTTGATAACTCACTTGTCAGGGAATACTTAAGATCTGATACCACATGTCAGGAAATATAGGGCACTTCCACACTAATCCTAGAAGAAGAGAATAATAATTTAATCAAGAAAGAAAATGACACAAGCAATCACACAGTACACCAAGATTTTACCCTGGAAACCCTTAGTCGGGAAAACCATCATTCCTTTGAGTGTTCCTCTCTCTTATTGTATTATTCATTCAAAATGAAAGGTTACATGTCTAACATTGGTCCACACCTAAGACACAATCGACATCATACCCTCTTGCAAAGGAAAGAAAAACCTTGTAGCTAATTCGGATTACATATGCATGACCAACAACCTACATTCACACATGCAATAACCTGCAAAAGTGCACTCTATGATCACCCTTACAACAACAACCTTTACATCCTTACAACAAGCCAGTCTTTGTAGGCTTTACAACATGAAAAATCCTAAATATTGGCGCCCAAAAGACAGTTACAGAGCCATGCCTATCATTGGCTACAAATCCCACAAATACTGGGATTTTGTTACAGTCAACTCCAAGTCAGGTTTACTAGTTGACTACCAGTCAGCCTTCATTTGGTCTCTATTCAGTCATCTCACACCTGCACTTCAACCTATTGTCATTTGAATTTTCGTCAATATCTTCAACTTTGAATTTACCCATTTGACTTCCTCAACCTTCGACTTGTTGTCGATCTACCTCGACTTCGACCTGTTGTCAATCCACCTATTGTCTATTTCACCTAAACTAGACTTTCACTACAAATAATATAATAACCCAACAACATGGAACCCCATTAAAATGACACCTAGATGGTAGCAAAATTACCAAGATTGCATCCATGTAGAAAAACAATAATTTAAATGCCCATGTAGAAAAACTATTTAAATGAAAACATTAGGTTATCAATGAAACATTGAACCCCCCATTTTTAACCAAGGTTCCTTGAGATAAGAATGTTGCAAGTATGTATTAATCTCACCAAGGTATGGGATACTATGGGATACTGTGTATTCCAACTTGGCATATAGAACAACTCTAAGGTTGTTGTGGGTTGTTGTATATGCCAAGTTGGCATACATAGTAGCTCATACAACTTGGCATACACAACAACCCTGGGAATTATCTTATATATATGCATGCCAAATGTAGTTGTTTGGATGATGCATGCCAAGTCTCTATGTGCATGTGTCCCAGTCATGCTATAGGTGATATGAGCACTTAATGTTTTTTCTAGAAAGGGGATTCAAACTCATAGATAGAGAAATACCCCTAGCTATTTGATGTATAATTTTTCAATAGGTAATCTACAAAGTGCTATAAATAAGGGAACCACCATTTAGCGATCCATACCTCCATTTTCTTGCAAATTCAAAACTCACATAGCTTCCTTTGTGCAGGTCCAAGAACTAATGATATTCATAGAATATGTAAACCATCCAAGTCACAAGTAAACCTTAAAAACTTAGATATACTATTACTATATCAAAACACCCTCATTTCCAGGTATATTCGAGTAGAAAAATGAGTGTGATTATTTAAATGGATAAAACATTGGATATGGGTGAAACACCTCCTTCCCATCAACATCCTTGGTACCCATATTCTTACAGGAGGCTTGATGAATTACTACAATGGTGGAATATATTGTCTCTTGACTGCATCCTACCACTACTGTGTTTTGCATTGGATCAGGCCATGAGGTTCCACTAACAAGAGATATGAGATCTATGATATATGTATCATGACACATGATCTCATGTAATATTGAGAATATGTCAAGGACACAATTTGAAGGCATGTAGTCAAATACAATCAGAAAAATATTCATTATTTCCATCTTAGCAACTATCGTCCAATGGAAATGATGGTAATCTCAAATTCAAAATAAAAATCTATATCCCTAACTTTAATCCATTATCATGTGGCTAGAAAAAAATTTAATCACTTTTGTAGGAATTTATTATTAGGTAGTCTACCAAAGGCATTAAGAAACTAGTTGGATAAGAATAGTCCCCCATACAAGGTTAATGTATGCTATGCCTATACAATCTTGCATTTTTTATGTGTTTTTCGGATCCATCATATGTTTACTATGGTGTCCTAATTATATTCACTTGAGAGCCCAACCATGTGTACCATTATAATGCATTATATGTAACAATGTTGTCTCCACTTGCTTTTCCATTCATAGGAGTTTTTGGTCTATATTGAAAGGTTCTTTCTTTGATCTCATAAATAATATATGTAATGATCCAATTGTCATTATACTAGGTGTAAAATGATAACTTACCTTTGTTTTAGGATCAATGCCATATTTTATATTATTATTGGGGGCCTATCCAAAGGAGTGGGTGGATTCAACACTTTGACCATTGTGATAGAACTTGTGGAGCGTATGGATCAAAGTTTTTCTATCAGGGTCAAAATCCCCAATCTCTTCATATATTGTACAATCTCCCACTTTTTTAGAAAAAGGATCATCTACAAGGAATGCCACACTCCTTACAATGATATTGCATTTAATGTGAAATACTATGGGGAGGCATGCTAGAAGACATGTCTCATTTATCTTTTACTTGAACAAGACAAATTCAATGTCTTTCCTTGATTCATATATGATACTCCAAGGGGTGTTACTATATTCTAAAATAGTATTCATTGTTATCTAGGGTGTCTTCACTCATCGATGTGCACCCTTTTCATACTCTTCAAAATATACTCCATGATGTTTCTAAGGATTGTCCAAAAATGTTGCTTAGTTCTATTTTTGGTGATCCTTAAAACATGTACCATGATGTTATCCAAAATTATTGTACCATAATGTTATCCAAAAATATTGTTTAATGGTGGACAATCTCTTACACTTGAGGAATCAACAATATCCAAGAGTAGAAAATTTACCCTAGGAGATCCAATCGGATGAAATTTCAAACATCATCGAATGACTCATTTATTCCCCAACAATATATGGTTAGGGAAACTCAGCATTTGATGTTTGGGGAGTTTCTAAGTGATACATGTTATCCAAAGTTTATACAATATCTATTTCATCTCCATCTGAACAATTAGCAAAATGCATCAAAGGAATGACATATATCCCACCAGTCAGGTGATGATACCAACAATGCTTCAGGTTTGAATTCCAAATCACTAAGAATAGATGATTCCCAAGCCACTACATAGGTGGAGCATATCATTGGAGTTCCAATGTATCCATCTAATGTAAATGTAGTTTTAATAGAAAAATGTATTACAAAGACTGTGTTATTGACAAGTTATTTAGTTGTTTCACTAGTTGGTTATACTCTAGAAAAAAGGTTAGTCTTGATAAGAATATGTATCATAGTGATTTGATGGTATCAACATTTTTTCATCCTAAAGAGGCTAAACTCCAAAATAAACAAATCAATAATATTGACACCAACAATAAGGGAAATGGATATGGCTGAAACCACATATTCAAAAATTTACGACGAACTATTTGTGATGAAAGTAGCATTTCGTATCAAATTGTTGTTACGCTATAGAATTGAGGGGTGATTGCAACTAAATAAAATATAGATACATGATTTAGTTTTTCCAAAATATACAAAGACCTCCAGAGGCACCTCTCGAGATGAGTGCTTTCCGTTCATTATTTTTCCATTGAAGTTTACATAGTTTGATGGCTTCTTTAGCCTCTAAATTTTTCACCAAGAGTAGTACCTAGAATAGAAGGATTTTTAGTCTTTATAATATTCTTATCGATTATTCCTCGAACTTGCTACCCATCCCATGACTATTCTATTATACAATGATCATTAAGGGGTTTTTTCCACTATTTGTTAAACTCCAACAAGTTGTGTCTGAACGAGTGTGTAAATATGCAACTTCTCACTTTTCCAAGATTATCAGCTCATCATATTCCAAATTGTATTCCATTAAGATTCCTCAATTAGAATACTTGATAAGTCATGTTAGTGATTTTTTTTTAAGAATTATAAGTTACCTTTTCTTCCTAGATCCTTTCAGTCCAATTTTCAAGTGATGAAATGATGACATGTCCATCAAATCCAACACCATCCCTTTAAAACAAAAATTTATCACCTCTAGATCAACTCCACACCTTAGAGCTCTTTGTCAACACTTTGTAGATATATCCTCCTTGCAATATTTATTGTCTTCCCACCTGCCAAATAAGCGCTTAGCTAATGTCATGAATAATAACATGTTTAGTGTACCACAAACCATTCAACACAATTATTTACTGGGATTCCCTTTTATTTAACCTATTCCTATCCTCTTAAAATCTAAATATCTCTACTAAAAATCGAATATTCTTAAGTTGCTAACTATATATCTGAATGTTCTTAAGATGCTAACTAAAAATTGAATGTTCTTACAATCTTGGCTAACTATATATATGATTCGATTGACTGAAGTACAAAAAAATATGTACCTGTCAGATATTTCTTCCTCGAGTGAGGGAAACTCAAGACAAATAGAGGTAAATGTGACTACATCTAGTAGATTTGATACACAAACAAGGACTAGAGGTGAAAATCTCAGAAGAAAATTTCGTAGATGCATGGAATTGTTTCTTGTTGAAGGAGGATCATGCTCTTATGATGATAAGAGCATAGGAAACATAGAGGTGCCACTCAAGTATAAGAATCTTGTGAAAAAATGGGTACCTAAGGAACTGCCTCCGTTGGACACTGAATTCATTGTCAACAATAGGATGTATCTCATTGCACCACCCTCCCTGCATGGCCTGGGTATATTTTTCATGGATGAAATAACTGTAAAATACAATAAAATAACTGAATTGATGGACTATGTCAGACCATGTTACAATTATAGCAATTGGATGTGGTTGGTCCGGTACATGCGAAGTACGCAGAGATATGCACTTGACGCAAATTATATAAAATTAATAAACAAAGATAAAAATAAGGGAGAGACTATCTATATTGATGGAAGGCCTAAAGATTGTGACAATATCTCAGGTTTTATAAACAAAACATGACCCGGGAAAACAAGAAAGCAACCAAATTGCATTTTTGAGGGATGCGAAGGGAATCGAGTAGTCGTGTGCACAATAAAAAATATAGCTCCCAAGGAAGAGTTATTAGTGTATTACCATTTGAATCAAATATAAACATTGACTAATAGTGTGTGAGTAATTATGCAACACCTTTTTAAGCAACATTTACTTATTGTATTATATTTTTTTTTATCTTTAACAATGTTTTAAATATTTCACGGTTCCAATTTTATAATACTGTGGCTAGTTGATCGTGGAAAAGTGCCAACCATAGAACATGTAAACGATTAACAATTTTGATTTACATTTAATGTGAATTTTATTATTTCTTTATATAATTTTATTTGTGTGGCAATCACTTTTTTTTTATCTTTAACAAATTTTTAAATATTTAGGGGTTTTAATTATATTATAATGTGACAAATTGATTATGGAAAAGGGCCAGCCGCAAAACTTGTAAATAATTAACAAATTCGACTTTCATTTTACGTCAATTTTATTATTTGTTTATATAAATTTATTTGTATGGTGATCAATTATTTCATTTGTTTATATAATTGAAATAACATTGATTTTGTTGAAATATCTAGTTTGCAGGCCATGATGATCATGATTCCCATGGAGAGGATGAGTTGGGATATTTAGTAGCTGATGGTGCTTGAGTCCTCTCATGTCGATCATGCCTAGTCTCATACCCACGACGTGGAGGATATTGTGAGGGGACATCGCCTACAAAAAAAAATATTAAATTTATATGGTCAATTGCTAAATATCATTATAGTAGTTCATTGATATGAAAAAAAACCTCTGCAATGTAATTATTTACTTGGTAGATTAGTCAACATTGTTGGAATGGTTTCCCTATACTCTTGATCTCCAGGTGGAGGAGGCTCAAGTACAACATTCTCTTCCATTGAAATGACAAAATTTATAAGGACACAACCGTAAATGTATACGTAATAAAAATTAGAAGTACAAAATTTATAACTACGAAATTATTAAGTGTATGATTAATACACACCCAAATTACCGTCCTGGGCCTCAATCATAGGAACATCGTGGGTTTGCACCCCACTGGGATGGGGATGCTCAGGAGCACCATCATGTGGTTGTGTTGCACTATCAACACATTGTTGTGCAATACTAATGGTTTTGTTGATAATGTTGCTCCCCTGATTAAAACAAAGTAAGATATTAAAGTTATGGACGATATCAAACATGAATGCATTTTATAAGTAATGAAAGGTTAATGTGGATTGATTTTTATTTACTTTATCCCGCAAACTAGATCTTGGGGTCTTCCCCATACTTTTTCGACGTTCGACGATAGTTGGATAGCCATACCTGTAACCAATCCGGAGGACTTCCTCTGTTGTTTTAGTTCCGAGGTCATCGCCCTGCCTGGAATAAGAGTATGTATTTTTAATGTTATTGGATGCAATTACGTAAAGGTTATAAGGCGATAAAAATAATATTGTTAAGACATTTGGGTACTTACAATTTGTGACTGTAACCTCGATTAACCACCCTTGCCTAGCTTGTGTTGGCCATGTTTGGAAATCCTTGCTTCAGTTTCCTTCTTAGTGTCAGGAAACCTATCATCAAAATTTTCAACTATGTTATATACCATGTTTTTATTTAGATCTAAAGAAAATTAAAGGTATTGAATTCAAAATATTGTAATTTACCTTGGGGCACCAGTTATTGTTTCTCCTTCTTTTCTCAATTTCTTTTCTTTTGCACCATCAACGAGTGCCTTCCACTCCCTCTCTGGAATCGCGGGAGGATTCTCATACCTAGGGTTGTTTGTCAAGTTTCATTTATACAAATCTTGTGTATATTTAAATATTCTCTTGCTGAAGAGGCAACCTCTTTTTTATTAAAGGTATCTACTCCAAATAAGCCTTCAAGATAATCCATAAGTTCGTTTTTGAGGTTGGAATTTTATAAATTCCACCTTGTGAGTATGGTCACCCCAAAAATAAGCAAGGCTTGGCTCTCTAGGTGCCTATAAAAATGGTCGTTTCCTACACAAAAAAATATATGATCATTAATTAAAAATATTAATCTAGATGATTTATGTTTGAGATAGACAACATGAAATAGTTAAAATATGAAAAACTATCTGGGAGTGTTATTTTCTTTAATGAAATTCCTTTATCGTTGACCAGAAATGTGCATAGAAGCGTCCCCGTGCTAGTAACACATCTAGCTCCAGGAAATCAAACCATATCAACCACATCATCAACCTCATCTCTGTCACTACCTCTAGAGTCTGGATATGTGGCTTCCTAGGGGTGTGTGTCATGGCTCCCATCTAAAGGCATGGAAGGTAGAGAAGTAAACAGTCTAGAAGTTATATGATGTCCCACGTTAGGAATATGTGGTGTTTGTGCAACACCACTACTACCAACACCAGGTTGAACAGGCTTCAAATATCTCTATATAAGAATGAAAATGTCTTTTCGCTAGATAATATAAAATTTTAAAAACAAACTTTCATAATTGAACTTATGACTACATAAAATAAAAATAAAAATCACTTTAAATTATGGTTATTACCTTATATGTCCTAAGTTGTGTCATAACTAGATTGATCCTTTCTATGACGTCAAGAGTTTGATCCACACGGTCTAACGAGCGAGCAAGATCCTTTTTCATTGTAATGATATTTGTTTTTATCATTACCATCGGTCAATATTTTTTGGTCCTCTTAGCGCAAGCCATTCCCAATAAGAAAGATTTAGGCTCTTCTTTATATACCTTCACGGTGGGAAGTGATGGTGTTGGATCTTTTTTTAATTCTAGTGTTTATTAATGTTTCTTTTCTCTTCTTACATAGGATAAATATCTACTTATTTTACTAGGATTCACTTCTTGGGAATTGTTTCCAATGAAACCTTGCGGGGAGACCCTTGGGCACATCCCTGTATTTCATGGATGGTACCCAATCTAAATGTATTGGTGTTGATCACTATACCTGACCTAGTAGGGACATCGAGTGAGGGAATGAAATTTCAATAGACAACTGGGGGTTCACCCATTACAAGACCTCTTTCGTGAAGATGAAACGATTCAACCAATTAATCTAGCATATCAGGCTCTTCACTTTTTGGGTTTACCCTACTTACTTTTTATTTTTATGCTTATTTTATTTTATGTATTTGGGAGATGTCTTTGGAACTACCACACAACCACTATGGATGGTTGTAATTTTGAGTCATATTGACCTATTTTAGTCATTTGTATGTAAATTAATTTAATTTCCTACTTTCTTTCCTTCTTATGAATTAATGATAAGATATAGGATGTTATTAATTTTCAAAGCTAGATCTTTACATGGAAGTTTCTAGAAAACATTAACAACATGATTTTTTTTCCAAATGGAGATAAGACGAGGATTACATGTTTAATAGTTTAAGGGATAGATTTGATATTTCATTTATTGAAGAGTTCTCTTAATGACTAATTCATAGATATTCCTTCTAAATTTATAGTAAGTTGAGACCTCCAAACTCCCATGTGGCTATGCAAAATTCACTTGAGAAACTAGCTAGTATGGGCCACTTTTCATCGGTTATTACTTTGAGCTCATTAATAATTCCATTCATGGAAAATGACATCTCACACTGGTTCTTGTTTTCAATGGGTAATTTTCTTAGGGCCACATATCGACAATTTTACATTACCTCTTTATGTTCATTGGCCTATTCTTGGGCTTGGAAAATTTTTATAATGATGAAAGAATTCATTGAGGATTTTTGGTTTAATAGTTATCCTCCCTTTATCAGTTTGGATGGTTGTGATGCATGAAGGTATTATTATTCATTAGATCCTTTGAAAATTATTTCTAAGGCCTATCTTAGACTTTGAACCATTGAAAATGAGATTTTATTTGAGCTCCCTTTTCTTTTTCGTGTTCTGCAATTTTTTTGCATGTCTCAACTTTGTAGCTTTGCATACAACTTCTCATCATACGTTCATGAATCTAATCACTTATTAAGAAAACAATGTATTCAGTCATTTCTTTCTTGGCCCTTCATCTAAGAATGATAAGTTACTTTTCATATCCTCCTCAAAGAGGTATTTTGAGCAATTGAATTAACCATTTAATCCAAGCATCATCACCTCTTGGTTTTGGAATCAAATTCCAAATTAGATTAAGAGACTTAATGTAAGTTATATTCTATAGAAATGGTATATTCAAATTTAATATACTTTGTTGTTAATGTAAGGCCTTCCCATAAACATTGTGAAAATAATTAATTGGTGATCAGATGGAGTTGCTTATCCCATGACCTAAACCATGCCATATATAGAATTAGTCAAAAGACAAGAAGATTTTTTCAACTAGCATTGCTTTATCCAATCTTTTCAATACTCAATCTATTTTCTGATGAAAGTTGGTCCAAGTAAACCAAAGGTCATGGAAGTCTGTTAGTTTATTAGTGTTGGGGTCATACAATCCTAGTTTGGATTTTAAGCTAAGGTATGCATGCATTTTCACCAATGTACCATGTAAAAGGAAATAAAAAGTATATGTTTTCTTAGGATTCAACCATGTTGGAATATCCACACTAGGAAGTGCACCACTAGAAGCTTGTTGGCTGTCCAAAATAGAGTTTGGATCCCTCTACCCCATTATTTTATGTACAAATGTTTGCCAGCCCTAGTAGACAACCTTCTACGTAGAAAATGATCCAAAGGAGTCATGAGAGACAATTTACTATTTACCTATTATGGACTTCAATATTTATGTCATGGTTCCTAAAAAAACTCATTAGTCCATTCAAGGAGCAAGATTTTGACAAAATGAAGTGGTGAGATAATAAGTACCAACTTTGTTGTCTTATATCCATTAATATTTTCCCCCAAATTTCTCCACTCAGTCATGACAAAACCATAACTTTGCGTCAAGGAAAATGCAAGAAAATAGATAATTTGAAATGCAGGAAACTAGATCATTTATCTCTAACTATGGTCATATTGAATAAAAGTACTTTGAACTAGAAATCTTTATTTGATAAATCCTTGTTTCCCCTTTTTTAAAATAATATTTTCATGGCTTGATTTCAATTTTCTTCGCATCCTTTCTCTTCCATACTAGTTTCAGTTCCTTTCCTCGGGTACTAAATTATATCATTTCTCTGTTTCAATTGCAATCAATAAGTGGAATCCTTTAATTGGCATAAAAAGGTGTTTTACTCCCAAAATAAATAAATAAATTCCTACAGAAGACTAGGAGGTTTTAATTTGTCTCATACATGCTACTTTGATTAAGTGATTCTCAATTTCTCATGTTTATTTCACAATTGTCTAGCAGTTTCATGGATTGAATCCAATGATGTACACTGCAACCACCATATCCAAAAATAGATATGAGAAGTGGCTATAATTTTTAGTAATCATGAGGAAGGAATAAAAAATTATATCCACCACAAGGGACTGCCTTTAAATTTACAGATTCTCTCTTCACTTTCATGAGGCTTAGGAATAATACATTTAAATCTATCCTATTAAATTTGGGTCAACATTTTTAGTTCATATTATGTTTTCAACAAATTCAAGGAAAGAGGGGGAATGGGAACTAGGAAAATGAGTGAGGAGGGGTATTTAAGTTCCTATGAGTGTTGAAAATATCTTAGATAACTACAAGAGTGGTTAAATTACTCCCATTTTCTAATAAAGGGTTGAATCCCCACCTCGATTTAATTTAGGTTGTTGAAGGGAGGTTGTAATTTGAATTTAGCTCCTCATCAACCCTTATTTTTGTGTTCCACACAACCTCTTTAATGGGTGAATCTTGAGTTGGATGTCTCTTGACTATAAAGGAAAACCTAGGGAAGAACACACATTCTTAAAGGATTGACCTGTTAGGACTTTTTCCCTTTGCAAAGATGTCATATTTCACACCTATCACAAGTGGTAGACTATACAAAATAGATAAAATGAGGTCTTCCTTACAACATTTGTTCTTCTGAACATAGTTGCAATTATTTAAAACCAAGAAACTAATAGTTGAGATATGATGAAATCCTAACGAGACAAGTCCTTACCAGATTTATATTCAATTTTGGTTCAACGATAAGTTTAGATTAAATATACAAATATGAAAAATATTGAAAAAGTTGCAATACTTTTTGGCAATGATAAAAGTTTCTATAAATTTATAAAAAAAACTTAGATCCTCTTACTCGAATGATTCATTGTCAATAGAGGGAACATTTCTTCAAATTATGCTTGATTTTTCATAAACACGGTGCCATTACCAACTGAAAATGGCTACATTTTGAAGCATTATTACTGGCATGGGGAGCAATTGCACTTACCTGTGGTAGCACCTATCTTGTGTTGCATTACCAACACACAAATTGACTCTTTATCAATTGATTCAGGATATGGGTGTTAATATTATGGTAGCTTTGGGAGGTATTAACCTCCACATGTAACCGTGACAAGAATAGAATATTTCGGGAAGCAAGAAGAAATCCTAAAGCATTGGACATAACCCTAGAAGACAAGTCGGCTAAAGGAAATATTTAATATTGAGTTTTTAGCCTTAAGAATGAGTATTCGACCAGACAGCTAAGGAGGCGCAGTATAAATACAGGACACTATAGCTCATTTGATAGACACATCTCACAACTGCAAAAATTTAAGAGTGCTCACTGCAAAAATTTAGTGAGTGCGCAAGCCTGGAGAGTAGCTGCAACTGCAACTATTGCAACTTGTATTTTCGATTTAGGCTTGGAATTTATCTTGGTTATGGTTTGGAATTTATGACTTGTGTGCTAGCTCTGGAGAGAAGTACACTACATTGATTGTCTATTAGGCCTAGGGTTTTCTTCCATAATTATTCTATGTCAAGGTTAAGGTGATCGGGAGTGGCTTCGGCCTATGGTTGGGTGAGAATATTTCTATATTGTCTATGGTTAAATGAAAACACCTATTATTTTTGATAGGTTATGGGCCCCGACTATGTTCATATAGTATAACCACTGGAATATAGATTATGAGGATTTTTCTTAGTTATAGTTGCAGTTGCAGTCAAAGTTTTTGCTGCAACAACGAAACCCTAACCCTCTTTTTGAGGCACCTTAAGTGAATATATTGACCTAATTTCTAGATAGCCTAGTGTGCCATAACCTAGTGCACCTCCTGGTACTCTCAACAAGCTAAGACATGAAGTTTTAGTTTTTGGTCAAATTCAAAGGTTGACCAAGTAAAAGTCAAAGGTTGACCAAGTCAAATAATTCATGAATTAATCTATGGAGTCAGAAACAAGTTGGAAGGGGCTTCTAACTTCAAATCGTGGAACCACGGTTTGAAGAAGGAAAAGAGAAGGAACCTCATAACGTTTTAGTTAGGGAGAAGTTCAAGGAAAATGAAATCAATGCCATGAGTATCATAGTGGACTATGTAAAATACCACTTGATTCCCTACATCTCTCATCTTGACTCATCTAAGAAGATGTACGATGCCCTAACTAACCTCTTCTCTGTTAGAAAAATTGGACAAGTAATGAGTCTGAAGAATGAGCTCCATGACATGAAAATGAATGATGATGACATCATAACATCATACTTTGTAAGAATATATCAATTAAGATATCAACTACAAGCTATTGAGGAAATCATTTCAGAAAAGGAACTGGTAAATATATCACTCAATGGCCTTCCCAAGACATGGGATGAATTTTCCGCAAGCACAAACACAATAAAGGAGTATCCCACATTTGAAGAACTTTGGACTTGTTGTGCACAAGAAGAATAAAGGATTAATGCAAAAGAGAAATCCCAAAATAAATACGAAGATCAAGCCTTCACAACAAAGTTCAATAATTTCAAGAATAAGAAGAAGTTTTTATTGAGGAAGAAACCAAATCAAGAAAAGGATATGTCAAAGATACAATGCTTCAAATTTTGAAAATATGGTCACTACAGGAACCACTGTCCTGAGTTAAATAAAAGGAAGGAAACAAACGAAGCATCAGTTTCTGAAGAAAGGGAACCCTCAAAGAAGGCCAAGAAGGATAAAAATGACTTTTTCTTCTAAGTCAAGGTAAAAATATTCTTCGTAGTTCTTGTACATACCATACTTACATAGTTTCTGTACATATCTTGCATATCTATTTCTTAGAAGATAATATGTTCAAGTGAAACAATACAGATGGAAGAATAACAAGATAATGATTGTTATCACGATGACTACAAGTCAAGCAATACATATGAGAAGATGAAGTACATTGACAATCCTTGGTAACAATTCCCGTGGAAGCTATTATATAAGTAACAACTACCAGATAAGCTGAAATCAAAATCAAACTTGAAGAGACCTAGAAGAAGTCAAAACAGAAAGAAGTCAACGATCAAGAGGAAATTAAAAAAAGACTTTTGACACTTTGCAGAAGGAAATAAGGATGCAGACGAAGGTGTGGACTATCTTAGATGGAGGGAGTTGATTACATAATTCCAAAAAAAGAGCATGCATTCATGCAGGAAGCAAGGATTAGGAGGGAGATAATCCTAAATGATATGATCCATTGAGGATTATGAAGTATCTGTCCATGTTCCAATTGAAAGTAGCATCCATGATAAGAAACACGTGTTCAGTTTGACTCTATAAGAAGTATTCTTCAAAAGGAAGCCTTAAAGTATCCTTGGTTGTCTATATACATCCATGATTCTATGATGAAAGAAAGACTTTGGAATATTCAGGGCATATAGAAGAACCCATGGACCCAAGAGCTAAAGAGAGACATGAGGAAGAACATGAAGATTCCAAGAAAGAAAGAAAAGAAAGAACAACCAGTTATCATACCGATAATCACAAGACTGCCAGCTTGGTTTGAACCCACTAAGAAGAAATCAAGCAGAAAAAGATGGAAATTATGACAAAGAATAGTGTATGTAAGAAAACGTGAAAAATAACTATGAATGGAAGAATTGCAAGATTCAGAGGTTCTTCTAGAAGGAGGGAGAAGACTATGACACCAACTTGTTCCAGTAAACCATATATACCTCTTGTAGTATCCATGTATTGGAATATACATGTAAGAGATTGCTCTTCCCAATAAAGCAAGTAAGAAAGAAGCTTATACTAGAAAGATACCCATGTATGCATATATAAGAATAGCTTGTATGGATTCAAACAACTTGATGCAGCGTATTTCATATACAACAAAAGCGTGGTGAAAACTTTCTATGAGAGAGATAATATATCAAAATAATTACTCAGAAGTCTAGGATGATGGATTGCTAATCCATGAAAAGCTCTCATAATTACAGAAGAAGTGCTACTTGGATATGTTTCAGTTTGAGCCTTGCCATGATGTCATGAGATAGTAGGAAACAAAAGTGTTGAATTCAACCATGATATATTGTAATGATCAGAGCTATATGAAACCTTAAGAGAAAACCAGTGTTCCATGACATACGAAAGTACATTGAGATCAAGCATTACATTCTTCATGATGAAGTCCAGAAAAGAGAAGTAGTTATCCAATATATCTCCATAGATGAGCATATAGAAAATATTTTGGTAAAGCCTCTGTCCAAGATGAAAAAATTTTGTACTTAAGAAACAAGTCTGGGCTCGTGGAGATGACTTCCTTATTGAAAAAGGAAGAGATTACTCCCAGGTTGGGAAGGAGCACTGATGTGTTATTTATTTATGGACATTCATTTTTCAGTTCAAAAAATGGTCCAGGATGAGTAGTTCCTTTATAGTTCGGAAAGTGGTTTGAGATTTCTGACGGACAAGCATTTTCTAGTTCGGAAAATGGTCCAGATCGCACAGTGATTTTCATAATGAAAATGGTTTGATAGATTGTTGATGTACCATAGACAATGATTCCCCTTATGGCCAGTGTGGGGGAATGGTCTAGGACAATCATTCTTCTTGGAAGTCACTCTGAGTAGTGGTCAAGTAGAATGGTCTGCCTCTTCGGGCATTCATTCTTTCGAAGTTCACAGTTGTGAGCAGTTTCGAAGAATGGTCTGTTTTGGAGGTTAGTGCAGGGTAGTCATTTCCATTAGGAAATGGTTCAGACAGTCATTCCCTAGGGCAGACTCATTCTATCCAGGTTGCACTATGATTAGTACCAGAGGAATGGCCCAGTTAGGTGAATGGTCCAGGTTCAACAATCAGGGACATGCATTCCCTAGGGCAGACTCATTCTCTCCAGGTTTCACTATGATTAGTGTTGGAGGAATCACCCAATTAGGTGAATGGTCTAGGCTCATAAATCAAGGACAATTATTCTTCTATGCTTGAGAAGAATAGTCCACATAGCCCATGGATACTTTGTGTGGTTGTGTACTACTATGGATAGACACAGTTCTGTTCTATTGAATGACATTATTTTGATTTCCATGTAGACTATCAGTAGTGTTGAAAATTATTATCAACTAGATGGATAGTCCGTGTACTAATGGGCAAACATTCTCTAGAAGGAAAATGGTCCAGGACATTTATTCTTCTAGTACATATGCCCAGATTAGAAGAATGGTTCTTGTATCACTCTGTGGAGTGAATGACTTATTCAACATCATGCCTAATTAATCGGATAGAGTATGGCTTCGAGAGATGATGCAATTGATGCTATCAGATGATACTGATAGTGATGATGGTGCTCGTGATCTAATCATGAGATAGCATGTGTGGCTATGATGATGCTACTGATTGAATGGTATGTTTGTGCTCAAGACCATTGCTTTCAATACCTCCATAGATAGGAGGTAGTGTTGATATTATGGTATATGTGGGAGTTATTAACCTCCACATGTAACCCTGACAAGAATAGAATATTTTGAGAAGAAAGAAGAAACCCTAAAGCATTGGACATAACCCTAGAAGACAATTCGATTAAATGAAATATTTAATATTGATATTTTAGCATCTAGAATGATAATTCGACCCAGACAACTAAGGAGGAGAAGTATAAATATAGGACACCAGAGCTCATTTGATAGACACATCTTGCAACTGTAGAAATTTAAGAGTGCACACTGCATAAATTTAGTAAGTGCGCAAGTCTGGAGAGTAGCTACAGTTGCAACTACTGCAACTTGTATTGTCAGTTTAGGCTTGGAATTTCTCTTGGTTATGGTTTGGACTTTCTTCCTTGTGTTCTAGCCTTGGAGAGAGGTATGCTACATTGATTGGCTATTAGCCCTAGGGTTTGCTTCCATAATAATTCTCTGGCTATTAGCCCTCGGGGGTGGCAATATTGCTATATTGTCTATGGTTAAACGAGCACACCTATTATTTCTAACAATGGGAGAGATCACTTATGTGGTAGACCATCGGGGTGGATTCACCTATATTATTCTAGCATGCCATTATAATTTCAGATAAATCTTATAAATCGATCATGACACCAGAAGGAACTGGATCAGAAGATAGATCCATTTTCTTACTTTTTCATTCTGATTAACACCAGAAAATGTGTTTCTTTGTGATACAATATGAATGAGTTTCAAATGATCATGCATAATACCCTTCTCAGTTGGTCTCCTTTTTCTTTATTTTTAATTTCATGGAAAGATATAGAATTGGTACATATCTATTTTAGAAAAGAAAAATGGTTGCAAGAGGCATGCCATCACTTTTATAGCCATTAGACAACATGGCAATGATAAATGAAAAATGTTGGTAAATAAAAAATGTCGTAAAGGAAAAATGGCACAATAACTATATACATAGTTCTAAGTATTACCATAAATATCAAAGATACATACAATTATTTCTTTTTGGTAGCAATATTGTCACAAGCATTTTTCATACAGGAAAAAGGGGGTAATGACCAATCATCATCCATCCACAAGAATCCACCCACTAGTTGGTTGCAAAATGCTAGTATATAGAAAATGATTTAAAGGAAAAATGGAGCCATAACTATCTACATAGTTTAAATTATTACCATAAATATAAAATATAGAAACAATTGTTTCTTTTCAGTCCCAAGCATATCAAAAACATGTTTCATAAAGGAAAAAGGTGGAAATAACCAATCAACCATCCACAAGAAGCCACCCACCCGTTGGTTGTTCCTGTTTGTGATCATTGCAACCCCAAGGATATTTTGCAGGTGTCTTTGTGAATGTTGTATCCCAACTTTCCAACTCTTTTTGATGCTTGGGGAAGCCAGATATTGAGATGTCCAAACTCATTGTGTGGTATTTGTCCTTCCTATGTGGTTTCCTTGGTCACTGTCCTTCTGGCTTATGCCATTATCTAGAAGCTATGGAATGTTCTTCTTCTATTTGTTTTTCATGCACACTATGCCAAGTTTGGCTTCATTTATGACCCTTACTTTCCTATTCAATCAATCTCTCTTGGGCTGCTTGGATTTCTAAGACTTTGTTATTGTCTCAAATTTTGCAATTTTTTGAGGTAGTTGTTCTTGGAGTAGAGGATTAATGGTGGGTAGACTTCAGTTATTTTTATTTATTTTATTAAAGCCCATCTCTCTCTCTCTCTTTGAGGGATGCATTGTAAGAAATGTTTCCATAGTTGGGACATAGTAGAAGAAAGTTGCATGGTTGATAAAAGGAGATGAAAATGAAATACTACATTGTTTAGACTTATTCTCGCTCTCAAAGAATGTTCTGGATGTACAAATAGACTTAGGTTTATAAAAGATAGACAAGTAATTACAAATACTACATTGTTTAGACTTATCCTCACTCTCAAAGAATACTATGAAAAGTATATTCTCTATTTGTACATCAGTAAGATCTTATGTCAGGGTATATTTTGCATATTACTATGATTTTTGTTCGACAACACATGTATTACAATAGAGGATGAACACCTTCAGTAACCACTCACATAACCAGATCAAAGATCAACACACCGATGTTTTCACGTGGTAAAAACCCTATGGGGAAACATCCACGACCCCATCCAATGCGGCCACTTGGAGCAGTTTATTAATGCAAAAGAAAAAGATTACAGAGAAACTTTACAAGAGATTTTCTCACAATCGATCATCAACAAATGACTCTTCATGCTCTTTAAATATAGATCATGGACCAATAAGGTGTTAAGTCATGGATCAATGGCCTTTAAGATTGAGGATATTATGAACCGTCAGATCACTCTATGTTGGGAACATGTCGTGACCGTCAGATTTCCTAACTACAAATGCATACTAATGCATACTAAAGAAACACACTTTTACCTAATGACACATTATACCAAGTAGATCTTAACTAACTCCTAAGTGTCTAA
>SNQJ01S0065868.1:5929-16027 GCA_010110895.2 Picea sitchensis | reverse complement strand
TCCAACTCATCCTTCTAGAAGATTCCTTCTAGAAGGATCGAGAACTTATTCATTTTCTCCCTTAAGAAACATTTCCGCACCCTGACCATTAACACAGTGCGGAAAGTCCGCAGTCAGACTGAATGCAGCCTGCGGAAATAAAGCATTTCCGCAGGACAATATATATGCAGCCTGCGTACTATCTTCAAAAGTGTGATTTTGAGAAGCTGATAAGTGTAACTTTCTCCATGAAAATGATCTTTAAAGAAGAGTTAGATCTTCCATCACCATGTCATTATCATGTCATCATCTCGATAACCAAAAATGTGGATAACACATACCACTGTTCAAAATAGTCTATATTTTCAGCCAACTCGACGATATCATAATTTCGTCGTGATTGAGATGACACAAGAGACGACGTCTGGGGGGGTCCAAGTTTTTTAGCAAACCCAACAACATAACGTCGCAAGCATGTCGAAATGACTGTCACAAAATTACCCAAATATACTAGTGTGTGCATCCTCATCTACTAGCTCATTGTATTTATCTCCTTCATATGGATACAGGGTTGCGACCATGCACAAGGTGTCTATTTCAAATGATATTTTCCTCTTATTTAAATTCAACACCACATTATTATCAAAGGCCCAATCAATTCCAAGTAAGGAAGGATATGGATAAGATTCATCCATAATATCTATGACATCAAAGTCATCTTTTGTTTTGAATCCTTATATATTTACTTCCACTTCCTCTAGTCGGCCTATTGGGTAGCCTTGTATTGATTTACCAACTATAGCTAGATGGGTTACCATACCAATTTTGATTTTCCCATCACCTCCCAATATTTCTTCGGAAACATATTCATGTCGGAACCTAGATCCAACATGATGTCATCCATGTCATAGACACTAAGCTACACTATCATCTTGAGCTCTCAACCAATGTGATTTTTCTTCATGACCTAACATACATCTCTTTCTGGAAGAGGAGATGATATGGTTTCCTCCACTCTGTGTTCCCTCATGCAAGTAGCTAACATATGTGTCAACTTACTTGGAACATATGGATCATTCAACAATGCAAGAAAGAAATTACTTGGTCTTCAGGTTCTTCCTTGCGACCCAAGTCATGCAAGGCTTTTGCGTGCACCACGAGTTGCAATTCCTCCAAGAATTTTCTTCATGCGCCCTTAGGTCAACGCGTTGCAATACCTCCAAGCGTTGTTCTTCATGCACTTTTAGCTTAGCGCATCATAACTAATTCTGTCTCCAAGCTTCCTCCAATGATCGTTGCTTCGCACACTATATTTATTCACACGCATGAGCTTCCTCCAAATATCGTTGTGTCACGTGACATAATTCTTCATGAGTGTGAGCCTCTTCCAGTGGTCTCTACATTGCCAGTTGTACCTCTTCATAGATCCAAGCTTCCTCCAATGACCTTTGTGTCTCTCTCTGCACTTCTTCTCAGATTTTCGCCTCCTTAAGTGACCTCTGAGTCACACGCTGCAACTCCTAGCTCATTATTTTTTCTTCCAGTGCTCTCTGCGCATCACACAGGAACATTTTTGCTGGGAAATATCAAACTTTGGGGGGGGCGATGTGTTTCCTTCCTTATCTTCCCCTCTGGCTTCTGACATGAGCCTTCACCATGCTCAAAGTATGCTCATGTATTCTCTCCTCCTCAGGTTACTACCCGAACATAAACCTCCTCATTCTTCTTCTTATTATTTTTGTACGGCTTCGCATGCACCATGTTGCAATTGTTCTTCTTGTCTTCTCACTTTTTGAAAAAGTTGAGACAATATTCGGTGACATGATCGAGACTGTAGCAGCATGCACAAATCACACAGGGTTTGGTACACAACCTTGATACATGACTAATTTCCCCACAATTGAAACAAGTGGGGGTTCTACCTCCCCTTCTGCCACATCCTCTGCCACGGTTATGCCCATATCCACCCTGGGGACTGCCTTGGTATCCGCCTTTTTCAACACAACCAAAATCACCACCCTTGTTCTATTCCTGTACCTGGAATGCATCACGGGTATTATCCTGCATCAACAGGAGTGAGTGACAATTATGGACATCATACCCCACAGATTTACAAAATTCACAGAATGGAGTATGGCTCATCATTTGATACTTCTACAA
Organism: Picea sitchensis; assembly: GCA_010110895.2. Taxonomy (NCBI): domain Eukaryota; kingdom Viridiplantae; phylum Streptophyta; class Pinopsida; order Pinales; family Pinaceae; genus Picea; species Picea sitchensis. Next base: position 13,888 of record SNQJ01S0065868.1, on the reverse strand, counting down.
ATTTGGGCAGCAAGGTTGTACATGGCCCACTATCTACATATCTCACACCATTCCATCTATCCATATGGAAATGGACTTAGCAAACCCATTGTCACATAATTTCAAAGTACATGGAACTCATCCCTACAAATCTCCTCTACACAACATTTGATACACCAAACGTGCTCTCGCACGACCTCCATCTTTGCCATATCTTGCAACTACTTCATCATATTGGCCAGTTGTGACTACACCTGTTCCAAATGCGTCAACGTCTCTGCCCCTCCTAATGTAGATTTGAGCTACATAAAAAATTTTACCACCTCCACTTGAGTCATCACCTTTTGTTGGGTGAGTGGAACTCGGATATGGGGAAACAACCCCGCAATAAACCACTCATTGTGTTGCATGTCCTGGATTTGGAACGTCAACCTATCTAATAAAATCTTAAACCACTGGTCATGATCCCACATGGTCTCACCTTCATTCTATTTGATCTCCTTTATCTCTGTGATACATTGAGACTATGAATTAGGTTTCTGTAATTCCCTAAGAAGATATTTCTTAATATCCTTCAAGGACCTCATCTGTCCCGCAAGTGCAGTGGCCTTGTACTTCATGCATCATGTCAAGGATTTGTCCTTCAACGTGGTCTCTAGTTGTGTGGTATTTGTTTCTTCATCTATCATCCTCTTCATAGAACATATTGCTTTTCACATGAACCAATGTTGTTTTTCATCATTCTTACCCATTTTGTGGCACATAGGTAACCTCCGAGTGCTATATTAATTCTCCATGGTCACTCTCTGACCAAATCCTCTAATCTGACTGCTAGTTTTCAAACTTCTTGTTATTGATACTCTTCTAGGTGAAGTGGCACTGGATTCACTTTATTCTTCACTCATCTCTTCTCTTCTTCCTTCTTCTACTCCTTCTCCAACTCGAATCACTTGATTATTTGTTTCTCTTTCTTATTGATTACAAATGCGCAATGGGGATGGTTCAAAGGGGGGGTAAGTCCATCTCCTTCGAAAATTTCTTATGAGGGTACCCAGAGAGTTTCCAACTTGCAGTCACACAAGACCATATACTATCGCTAATTCATCTCCCCCACCACTAGGGGATCCTCCATCTTCCTCTATTATTTGTGCACAACTATTCTTCGCTCCATCTTCCTCTCCTATCAACGTACCACTTCTCTACACTTCATCTTCCTCTAAGGTTGAAACAATCCACAACAGTTAAGGGGTGTGGAATTCGTCACCTAGGCCCTTACTACCACCACCACCAACACTACTTCTATTGGTATCCCCACTGAACACCATATCCCCAATTCCATGCCTCTTCACAAACCTATCCTCATATTTTCTCCTCTATGACACACCATGCTCCTCCACACTACCACCTGATGCAATTTATTTTCTCTTCATCCTGGGCCTGACCCTTCATCGTGTTCCCTTGGCTAACTATTTTCCACCTCTCTTCTCTGCTTTCCTTCTTATCTCAACTCTTCTTGCGTGTCTCTCAACTCTTTTTGTTCCTTTATCCTATGGGTCCATTCCATTCCTCACCTCATCTCAACAATTTCTGGATCCATTTCCTCTCTCATTTTTCCCCATCCTTGAACCCCCCAGTGTTATGGGAGTTTACTCGACCATTCTATCGGGATCCATGTGCATCATCCCTTTCTCCACAAAAAACATATTTATCTAGAGTAGAATATCTTGCACCATTCGTTTCCTCGAACCTTCTATGAAATTTCTTTTAGCCTCGCTAAAATAATCAGTGTACTCCACAACAAATTCAACAATATATCCCTATTTTAAGTCAGTATCCTAAGTCCACTTATTATCCAACACTTTCAATCTCTCAAGCGTGGCTTGATCCCAAACCACTGTTTCTAAAGGACAAACGGTAGAATTGGTAGCAATTTTCCTTTTTATCCATTCATAAAACAAACAAGGAAATTCAACAAATAAAATCTCATGCATATCAATGTAAAGATAGTCATCTTTCCATATCTTCACATTCACTCGCATCCCCCGAGTTTCTTGTAGGGAAAACTCATTCTCTTTTGCAATTATCCAGTCTTGAATTTTATCCTAGGATCGATTCCACTTCACATCTTACCTTCATCATTCCCTAAAATACTTTCAGGTTCTGACAATGGAACCATTTGTTGGAATTTTGTTCCATGATTGTGCACATCCTTCTTAACACTGGGGATTTTAGACTTGTGTTCATCTAGAGATGACCAAAAAAAACCACATAGCATTGGAATATCAATCCTTGACCAAGGTTGAGGAAGGTCTCACCTTAGATGCATATAGGATCATAGAGACCATAAGGTCTTGTGTTAGGGATGAAGGACTAAAACAACTAGGGCCCATATGGGATGACATTCACACATTCCATATCCAACGGATTATTGTTATTGATATTTAAAACAATACACAGACATATCCAAATAACACATGATAGACACACAATAGATCATAACTGCTGCAAATTTATTATTCCTTTTATTCCATTCAACACCAACATACAGTAAACAAAATATATTCGACATCAATAGAGTCGCACATATCTTTTGATATAATTCCCCAAAAATACAACATATTGCGCAATGCAAATCCTTTTTAGACTTTAGATATATGACAAAATCATACTTATATTTAGAATCATTACAAACTTATAAAAAGGCTCAGAGTGAGCTTGATTCTAACAACTCAATGGATCTCATCTAACCATCTAACTCTATCCCTGATGTCATTGCTTCCTTTTATATCTTTTTATGCTCAAGAGCTCTGCCTCTTTCCACTCTGCTTCACTCACTCAACTCACAAACTTCCTTGCACACTTCTAGCACCTACCTGCAGTCCACGTAGCCTTCTGGAATCATGGAAATCTTAGTTGCCTCTCCAACTTTCCTTTTGTCAACTCCACATCCCCTTGTGTTGTTGGCATTAATCATTGAGAATATTTCTTAATGATTCCTTTCTTGATTGAAGCATGTATCTTCTTGATTTTCATCACAACTGTCAAAAACATGGACCAACATGTGATTGGTACAATTCGAGCTTGGCGCACAATATCAAAACTCGGTTCAATGCATAATTATTTTCATTTTTCATTCATTAGCTTAGGTGTGTGCAAAACTAAGAATGAGCGCACACACAACTTGGAATGAGCGCACACAACTTTGTTTGTAAATGTACGTGAAATGAACCCAAAACTTTGGGTGCCAACACTATGAAACATAGGGTACCCTTGTGTTGAGGCTATGAATCCACAAGGATGATTTTACCTATGGTTGGCTCTAGCTCTCTTCACATAGCCCAATTTCCAAAATTCTCAGTCTGTTAACCCCTATAACTATCCCAATCAATTATCCCTCATTCCCCTTATCCCACACAACCCAAGGGTTGGGATCCCCTTCTCTGCTACAGAGTTCCTCAGGCTATCCCACTTCCCTCTAGGACTCTAACACATATTGTCTAGGAAATCTCATTACTGGGATTCCATGGATTATCATCTGTAATTAATTTTCCTCAATGAAAATTGTTGGCCCTTGACCAAGTTTTGGAGAAGCTTGGTCACGTTTGACCAATTTTGGGACTTCGACAGGCTGGTCAAAGGCGGAGTGCAAGGTGAAGCAGAGATGGCAGGATCATGGCCTTTCTTAGGGCATTTTTGGGTTTAGGGTTTATGTAACGGGTATGGGATGTCGTCCCATGGGTTCACCCATGTTTAGCCCCTTTTGTAATGTATAAATAGACATCTAGGCGATGTAAGAAGAGGCCAGTGTGCTAAGTGCTAGAGTTTGATCTATGTGATTGCAAAGTCTTTGTGCTTATTGTGTGTTAATATCTTGCAGAGCTAAGTGAAAGTGAGTGTAATAATCTTATGTGCATATTGTAAGAATGCTTTGTGCTTACACCTAGCTCGGGGAAGGAGGATCTGGTGAGGTGTGCGCAGATCTCCTGTCCTATGCGAAGTGGGTTCCTATGGCTCTATGCTTATAGAAGATTGAAAGAAGACAATAAAGACGAGAAGATTTGGTGGACATAGCCCCACACTGGGGTGAACCACGTATATCTTGTGTTGTGGTTGCTTTGTGCACTATATTTGTTATGTTATTGATGTGATGTATGATTAGTGTAATGATATATGTTAGATGCATATGATATAATAGCTTAGTTCTTAGTGATGTGAATGAATGCTAGATCTGATCTGTTTCTATGTGCTAAGTGCTTGGAAGTGTTAGATCTGGTTGAATACTGTGTTGTTATGTAATTAGGGTTTGGATATACAATGTAAATAAGGATTAAATGCTAATGAATGTTAACTACTAAGAGATCTGATAAGGTATTGTCATCACAGATCTATGTCCCAATTAGGTTGCAGACATCTGAGTTCTACAACCACCCCTTCCTCTACCTTGGGTGAGACTTAATCTGCTTCGCAAGTGTTGACGAAAGGATCGATAGTTAGGGTTTTGTTGGTGTGTTGATGAAGCATTGAACCCTGGGTCTATCCCTCTGCCAACAATTAGTTCCAATGACGAGACCTGGAACTGTGATTGCTGGGAACTGAAGAAAAGAGAAAGTTGTGTGCGTAGATCAACTTCCCTAGTGCGCAGTATTCTACTTGACTTGCGAAGCTCTGCGCTAGGAAGAGAAGTCTGATCTGAAGAAAAGAGGTAAGATCTTAAATTTTTGTGCTCTGATAAAGGTAAGATAAGTGAAATTTTTTATTTTGAAAGAATGGATCTAGGTATGTTTAATAGATTTGGTCCTAGTCTGAAAACTAGGGTACAACTATAAGAAAGAATATTTGATATGAATAGATCCAATAAAGATAGTGAAAGATATGTTATCCCTATGCATAGAAAGAATGTTTGGACTAACAAATGGATGCAGGATCCTAGAAATAATTTCTTGCATGTTAGTTACTGTGATCCCAGTACGTAGTACAGGAAAGGTTGGGGGTCATTTAAATGAAAGAGAGGATTAACTCTTTGTTATAGTTTCAGAAGACCCAGACATCTTGCTAAGGAATTCCTTAGTAGAGGTCCTATTTTCCTTTGTTGTAAGGCTACTGGACATGAAGTTTTGGACTTCTCTAGAATGATTGCTAAAGTTGAAAAAATGAGTATGAGACAAGAAAACTATGAGACATGCCAAGAAACTAAGGATATGATAGAACCCCAGAAAGAATCAGAGACTGTATTATTACAGATGAAAGAAACCCTGAATGATCACAGAGATATCAACTTATCAGAGATCTTAAAAGAGAAGGAATGCATTGAAACAAGAATAGTAGACTTCGACATAGACTGTGTCCTGGATGAGGAAACACAGATGAATATCATGACAGAAAGAACTTGGGAAATTTTGGGAAAACCCGCTATGGTTCCTTCATTGGGAAGAATAGGATTATTTAGGGGAAAGTTGATAACCCTATGTGGAATACTTACCGAGACATCTATGAGTGCTCATGGAACTTCGATAGAATAAGAATTTGAGATCGTTAAATTTGTTGAGAACAACACCCCATTTGATATTTTTCTAGGAAAAACCTGGATTGAGAAAGATCAGATACGAAGGAAACAAGAAGAGGAGGCTCTAGAGAAGAAAAATCAAGAACTAAGAGATTTCATAGCTAGTAGGATAATGCACTTACTGAAAGAACAAGAGGACCAGTCGAAGCTACTAAGGACCATAGATCTGGACGTCGAAGTTGAAAGAACAAAGGAAGACTTGAAACACATGTTTGTACAAGAGAGTAGAGCACCTACCCCAGAAAAAGAAGAAGTATTACCCTCGAACCCTATGAAAGACCCTCCAGAGTGCGAAGTTAGCATGCCAAGAGGAGATAAGAATGATAATGGAAAGAGGAAACCAGTGACTCAGATTATAGGAAAGAAAGCCAGAAAGCTCAACAAGAAGAAAGCAAAGTTAGAAAATTTACAGAAAGTTGTAGGGAGGACTCTGCAGAAAAAAGGTTTGCAGAACTGGAACTTCGTCGGGATATCAGAATAACGTAAATTGGCACTTCGCCTTGACAAATAAATATGACCGTTGGAGGTGTCACGACCATTAGAACGACGCTCCAAAACGGTTGGAAACGCAATTATTGCCGGAACGTTCACCACTAGACCGTTGGGACAACACCATAACAGATGGAATAGCATTGATTGAGGTGTTCCTGCCCGTTGGTAGATTCCATTATGACGTTGTATATTTATCCCGTCGAGCGTTGCATCGAGAACACTTTTTCCAATTGTGATTATCAAAGCCCACATAGAACTATTTTATTTCATGCAATGATCATTGAGACCTCGCCATCCGTTCTATTAAATTGAGTGTTGATCACCGGCCTGAGATATCAGATCTCGAGTGTGCATGTTGGACAAAATTAGCGTAGTAGAAAAAGTCTTCTAAGAGATCCTAATAGACCTCATGGCTGAGAAGGTGATGTCCACAGGCATCCAAGCCTCATCAACGAGAGGAGTGCAAGCATCCCCATTGACTGCTTGTGGATCTGGACCATCCCGAGCTGCGAAAGAGAAATGAACAAAGCATCGTGATGACTTAGCGAATGCAAAGATCATCCCATCTATCTTGCCCATCTACATCCTGCCTCTGGCTGGCACGGTGAATCGTGACAGCATCCCAAGGGACTTTGAATACACAGTCATCACTGCATACCTCTCGAAGGGGATACGCACAGTCAGACCACAGTTGGAGAGGATTTCGATGTTGAAGATCAGTGACTATAACCTAGGAGACCGCACGATATATGGCATGCTTGCACCATACAAGTATTTGACCAAGACAAAGGGGAAGAAGTTGAAGATCATTCCCTAGTCGTGGATCATGGAAATCGCGAGGTCCACTATCCTGAACGTGATGAAGATACCACACTTCAGAAGACATCAGGAGGTTAACGTGTGCGTTAAGATCCTGTTGTCGTGCTTCCATGGTGGTTATCTGTGGTCGGATAGGCGTATCATCGTCGATCTGGCGTTGATCCATAGGATCACCGAACTAAGCATGCAAGGACCATACCCACAAGAATTTTATCCAGGAAAGGTTGCAGATCAAGCCCTGGCATAGAGAATCAAAGACACCTATGGTGATGTAGAAAAGGGGAAGCAGGGCTACAAGGTAGCCTCCATCCCGAATGGAACAGTGCACCTATCCTGTCAGTTGATTGCTGGTAATATAGTAAGGAAGAACAGACCCACGCAGGGCACGGGGTTTGTCATCCACCTCGCAGGAAAATGTGTAGAAGGGCTACAAATGAACTAGGCGAGCTTCCTCTTCAATTAGTTAGAGAAAGATTGTCATGAAGCTCAAGATCAAGGCTACGAGTTCCACTTCAATTGGTTGCTGATCCTCATCGCCTTCATTGCTTGGGAGGTGCTGGAAGGTGCGACCTTCTCTAAGATTGAGCCATCAGAACCCTTAGCTGCGAAGTTCAACATGCTCTGGTATTCGAGTTACATGGATAAACAATGGTAGTCAAACGCGGTGGTCCACACCTATTACCTACAGTTGAAGAGGGCTATTGAGTCTTCCCCTCGCATGACACCAAATACCCTGCGCAGATTCAGACCATTTGTGAAGTTTCACTCATATAGACATTTTATTTATATCACTACGTGAGGAGACGAACATAAAGAAGAGCTCCAATCTTACTACAAGCTCATTGAGGAGGACATGGAAGAAATAACTAAGGAGTGGCCTGCAGAGCTCCTTGTACTAGTCGACCAAGCAAAACTGTCTGAACTTGACCTAATCGGAAGTCCTCTATCACTCACGAAGAGTATGATGCACCCAACAGTAATAGAAGGAAGAAAAAGGAAGAGGTACAGAAGCTGAACAATGCATCAGAAGAGACTACTTCAGACTCACTTGGAGGGGGAGGTGATGACGAATTAGACAAAGAATAAGACAAAGAAGAAGACAAAGG
>SNQJ01S0065867.1:91332-101743 GCA_010110895.2 Picea sitchensis | reverse complement strand
AGTATAAATGTTTTAACATCAGAAAAGTCCAGATCACTTGCGAGCAAGTGTCCTCAAATAATAAGTTTTATTAGTGCGCCAGAGCGGGATGTTACATATATGCGTATGTGTGTGATGATGTTTCAATTTGTGTAATGTTAGTTTCTTAGCGCAACAGAAAAAAAATAATAGATTTTTTTTGTCTCTTTGTGGTCGTCACGGCAGGGTCGTTACAATTCACAACAATTCTGACCTTTGATATCATGTTTTTCCAAGATGAATAAAGCAATGTGCAAAAAAAAAATCGGCATTTTTTTATGAATGTTAGGGATGAAATGTGAACTATATAAGACTGGAGGTTACTTATGTCTCATACAAATACTTCCTTTGATGCTTCCAGAAAAGAGTCCTTTGATAAGGAGATACATTTTTTTGCGACTTTTGATGATGTAAAGAATCATAATAAGAAGTTTTTAAGAATCCTAAACTCTCCCATTGCATCGAGTATTTCTACAAGAGGAAAAAGCAACTATAATAATAATAATAATCTATTTTTAAGGTCATGGCCAAGCCAAACACCAGATTGGTGTATGAGACCCCCTCTGCCAAGGAATTTCACTAGAAAATTCTATGAAGGTATACATACCTGTTGGCAGCCAATTCACATTTTTCCATTGTCTTATAAGCTGCCTACACCAATGTTTTGTAAACATAAATTTTTGCCGCAATTCTCAAATAAACAACACTTTTATTTTGGTGACATTTGCACACTATTGAAGTCGCATTAAAATCAGTATTGAATTGTCGTTATCATTCTTGTCGATATATATTTCGCTTATCACTATGCAGTTTGCAAAACCCTTTTGATCTGCACTCATTTGACATTCTTTGATTGATCATGTAGTTTCGTTTCATGGGTGATTAAATTTGTGATGCATTGGCATTTCGATTTATATGTTCTTTGATTTTATCTACTTGACCATTGGTTTCATAAAAACATATAGGTGTTATGATTAAACCCTTGATATATTTCATTTGATATGACACCTAGTTTAAAACGCATTGGCACATTGGTTAAACTCTTGATATGAATTGCTACAACGCATGTCACATAGTCGAAACATTGGTATTGGTTTCGATTTGTATGTTGGGTGTTAAAACTTTGGCATAACTTTGCTTGCGCACGTTGGTTTATACACTTACCATTGATTTCATTGGTCGGGCAAGTGACATGATTTTTGAACTATATAATAGTGGGTTGAACAGTTATAAGCGTCGGTGGTTGTACCTTGGCAATAACTATTATGCATGGTAGAAATAAGCTCCACAACCTTCGCACGATGTCATTAATGCCTATCCCTTATCCCTATTTCACCTCTGTTAGCTCGGGTAACCCTTCGTGCACTCTGCTCCTGTGTATGCTATGAATCAAACCCTGGACTTACCATGTACTCGGCTCCATGGCACCAGTGGTGTGAATTGAGACGAACGGTAGACAAGCCTTGCTAATGTTCGACAATGCCCGGAAAGACTTAGAGGATAACGGTTGGATCACCTTCGTGCATAGGCTTGAGGGTTTTAATCTATGTGTTGCACAATAGTTCGCCCTGACTTTTGATGGATGTAGAGCCAAGGTGGGTGACATTCAGTTGGAAATCAGTGAAGAGTTCATTAGCTCTACCACCGGATTAGCAGCCACGGGCCAGCATTGGTTCAAAAATTCTAAGGTGGAAGAGGTGCCATGGCCGCTACTGTTCGTCTCGCAAAAGATCACATCCTGTGACAGAGGTATGCCCATATCCATGCTTAAACCACAATGGCATGACCTTTTGATAGTAGTTAAACAATTCATGACCTGTGAGGGTCGATATGGACTCATTTTTCTCTACCACCTGTGTTTGTTAATGAATTTTATAGGGTATCCATTGAATATGCCTTTCTACTTCCAGCGTAGCCTGTACAAAATGTCAAAAAGGTTTAAAAGGGAGAAGGTCAATAGTAGCCTGTTCCACCATGGACTAATTAGACTTATCATTGTTCATCACTTAAGTCTCCATGGTGATAGCTGACGAGCTTTTATCACTTGAAATGGTTTTGATGATACAGACCCTGTCCAGATTGACAAGCCTGTGGTTAATGAAGCTAAGGTCGGGCCACCCGTCCCCTTCCATGTCCTACTTCCCTCTCCTAAGCCTTCAGTCGACCCTGATATTGACTTACCCGACATTATAACTGAGAAGGTTGAGGCTATAAAAAATCCTATGAGCAAAAAGGTTAGAGCTAACCCTACTGTTGATGGAAAAGGAAAAAGGAATGCTCGGCTTATGTCGAGAATGGATAGAAATAAGCCTAAACCTAGTGTTGAGCAGAACCCCATAGTCCTTAGTGAGGATTCAGACTCTGACATAGAACGCTTCCTAGCTAGTGAGTACCCTTACTCACAGGGTCTGTGCTCCGAGCCACCTTATGACTTCGTTTAGAATCTTCCCTTGCATAAGAAACAATCCCAGTTACCCAGGGATCGAACTACCTAACAAAACCCTTAGCAAAGTAACCAAACCGTCACCTGCAAATTTGAATCCTGGACAGTCGTCATGTGACCAATGTGATTTGCGGTTGGAACGATACTATATAGGCATTCCCTTACTTCAATCGAAATTCAACACGTTGGAAACCCAAGTTGCAGTGTTGACCAGCCAAAGGGATAAACTTCAAGCAAATGATAGGAAGCAAAAAACTACTGGTTCCATCGTTTTTCAAAATGTTGAATCGGCTACAGCCGTTGTCAACTCCAAAATGTCATGATCAAGCCGTCTTCTCGTCATATAGGTATGGATTTTGATATCATTTTAATTTTGTGAATGACCAGGATTAATATAATGATTTGAATTTGGTTTTCAAATAGATCTGTCTATCATTCGAAATGGCTCTTTCATAATGTTGTTCATCCTGTACATTGTTTTTGCTTAGCTAAAAATAAACGAAGTTTCGATTTGGATACACGATTTGCTCATACCCAGTTTAGCCACTGATAGATTTTCATCGGATTTGATTCATTTGTCTGTTAAGTTAACGAAATTGATGGTTTTCTTTCAATTGAGATTGTTTGTATCCAACATGAACAGGAGGTTTTCATGCTAAATTTAGAGAACGATCATATTTTGATTTGGTATGATTTCATTGTAGTCAGATCACATCGACCCTAATTGAGTTTTGATGACTTAATTTTTTAAACGATTTTGTGAGTTTGGTTGTTAGGATATTTTAATATGTTGTTTCATGTAATCTTCTAAAACAAGAATACAACTCTGTTCGGCCTATATTTGGAAAGAAGGAATCTGTTTTTTATGAAAACGATATTCTCATTTAAGCCTGTGAAAATAATATCCACGCCCGAATCATGGAGCGGTTTTGATTCACGACAACTATGTTAAACCCCAGCTGTTCGATTCGCTTGATTGGATTGTTGTGTATCTTCAGTTAGTATGATCGATTTTATGAGTTGTATTCGTATCAAAAATAGACTTGATTGCAGCTCTGTTAATTTTAATTTTCAAACGAGTTTGTTAACTCAGACTGACTTATGTTATTTTTGTCAAATTCGTATGAGGAAATTCGGGTAATAGTCGTTTCAAAATGAATTCAAGAAATGATTTTGTGAATGATTTTTTCTGCCCCAATTTGCAATAACAACCGATCGGACAACTCTTACGAACTCTGTTACCAACTGATTGATCTCATTATGATTTCGTTTGTGAAACATTTACGTGCCAGTTTTGATTAGTTCGCTCATGCATTGGATCGTTTGTCATGTCGATACAGTTATGTCGATTTGAAAATGATCTTGTCTGGATTCGATCGTGTTTCCTGTTGATGAGGCGGCATAACAATTGCCTATGATTTGTTTTAATTGTATTGATTTCAGTAGATATGAAACTTTTTCATTACTGTTTGATTATGATTATGTTCACCCGACTTTGTGGAAACAAACGAAACAGATTATATGCATCTCTGTAGTCATTTGATTTTAGTTTTGTCTTAATCTCGAATTAGTATAACAATCTCGATTTGAATGATTTGTTTGTCTTTCAATTAGCTATTAGGTACTTGTAAATAGTTGAATTTAATTCTTTAAAATATTTGAATTGATTTTTATGCTGATTTTGTGGTTTATTTAGACCAGCTACAGAATCGCAAGATTTTGTAGCTAGTCTATAGAATTAGATTTTTATCATTCTCTTTGATAAAATATCCTTCTAACTTGTCCATTTTTTACCCTTTTCAGGTACATCCGAATTGCATTGGACATGCTGGACAGTCTGGGAGATATTTGTGTGTTTTAGTTTCATTTTAGGTTCCTAGTTTAGTCAAACTTGGGATGTCTTCCCAGATTTTATGTAAACATTTTTTGATAACTTCCACAGGAATGTTTTACCTTGTGGAAGGTCTTTAAATACTTATTATTTTTTGTAATAAGGGGCATCCTCACTTGTGGGATAACCAGGCTATGGATTTCTAATACAAACTGAGACAGGAGTTGATGTTTTGCTACAGCTTTCGCTTTCATAATATCAATCTTTTGTTTCAAGTTTATGCATGTCATTTGCAGTTGATTATAGACTACTTTAGCTATCATAGTCTATTGCAAAATGATATGGTTTAATTAATGTGTTATTCATATCTTATTTCTTTCAATACTTAAAAAATACAACAATTACTTTATTCAGTTAATGAATGACAGATTTCTCTTCTTCATCAATTGAATTATTTTGTATAAGTCTTTGCATACAGATTTATCTAATGGTGAAGATTTATAAATCATAAGATTGTTGTATATTTGTATGTCTTGTTTGTCCTGTAATCATACTTGAAGAGCACTGTAGCTATCGTTTACTAGAAGCTCCTAGATAATTTGGTGTGGGTTTCCTCCCTCCAATCAGCTAAGACAATCATCATACACAGGACAAATCTGGAGCGTTTCTCCAGGTCAGTTTGTGATTTATTTGTTAGTTAATTTGTTTAGTATAATTTAAGTAGTTTAGTTAGATATATGTTTAGTTAAATTTGTAGTTGGAATTAGTATATTAGTTGCTTATTTTAGTTATTTTTTGTTTTATTTCTTGTTCATAAAATTATAAAATCAACAAAAATATCTTTCTCTATCTTGGGGCAGAATATTAATGAGTTTTTCAGGTTTTATTTAAATCTGTAAATTGTAGATATTGTACATTTTGTGAATAAGATTTAATTATGTTAGTAGTTAGATAGTTAATTAGTTAGGGTTAGTATAGTAGTAGTTAGTAGATTGTATATATAGAATAGTTAGATTACTTTAGTTTGTTTTAATAAGTATTTTAGTTAGATTAGTTTAGTTTGTTTTAATAGTTATTTTAGTTAGATTAGTTTTGTTTGTTTAATAGTTAGTTTTAGTTAGATTAGTTAGTTTAGAATAGTTTTTTCTTTTTTTGTTTTCTTAGGACCTTAGATTGGCTAACGAAGCTGCTAAACCCGTCAGGGTGGTTCATCCCAAATGACGTGGGTTATTAGACAACCCCAGACCAGTCCCACTTTTCCAGTTGATGGACGGTCAATTTCACCCGTCAATAAATGGCGCTAGAAGGAGGGCCTGCAATTAATTAATGGCACGAGGCGATCGCAAGACTCCTCCACCACCTAATCGCTCACCTATAGTGACTAGAATCCTTTCAAATGATAATATTCCACTTCAAACAACAACTACTTCAACCAACGATCCAGAGATCACAGTTGAGCCAGCAACCCCTAATCCTACAGGTGGTGACATACAAGAGATTGTTCGTCGATCTCTTCTAAAAACACATAGTGCCTTAGCCCGTTTGAGATAACCTAACCGTCCGTGGGGACAACCTTTGGACTTCTCCGATATCAGAGAACAATTAGGAGGCACTAGTCTCACTGTGAATCCTTCAGATCCAATCTCAAATCCTGCTGCAGGAGGATCTGGGATACCCCCTTCACCACCTCCATCATCTCCTTCCTCTTCTGGAGGAGATTCCTATGACGAAGGCAATTCCCCTTCTAATCCTTCCACACCCACTACACCAATGGAAAATAAGAACAACCCTGCTAGACCCTGGCTTGATAAGGATGTCGTATCCGTACCTGGAGCTCAGCATCCTTTACCTAAACACCCGGAGAAATGGATTCCCAAGTTTGATCCTGACTCAAAACAGATCACTGAAGATCACATTAAAATTTTTATGTTAGCCATAATACTCCGCAATGTCGAACATGAAGACGTTGTCTGTAGGTTGTTCCCTTATACTTTTGAGGGTAATGCATCCACATGGTACTTTTTCCAACAACCCCATACCATCGTGTCCTGGGAAAAGTTTGAGTCATGCTTTTTGGAAAAGTTCGGAGACGGTAAACCTCCGAAAGTCCTAGTCATGGACCTTTCTAACTTAAGAAGGAACCCAAAAGAAAAAGTTAAAGACTTTAATCAAATATTCTTAACACTCAAAAATTGAATCCCTTTGGATTCCATGCCTACTGAGAGTCTTATAATAGCATACTACACTAAAGCTTTGCATCAAAGTATAGCTATTTGGGTTAAAATATATAAGAAAGCCACATTGTTATAACCTTCGAGGAGGCCATCCAGATTGAAAAAGACATACTTAGTCTTAAAGACTCTACTAGCAATGAAACTGAGACTAGTTCTTCATCCAAAAAGAAGATCGAAATCCTCCCTAGACCCACTCAAAGTAAAACACAACCTGAAAGCTCTGATTTAGAAAACTTAAGTAAAGTTATTCAAAAACTATCAAATCAAGTTATAGACTTGAAAAGGTCGACCGAAGAAGCTTCCTCGAGCAAAGGACCTTACAAAACCCCATTCCAGAAGCCTTTTCCTAACAACCGACCTAATCCAACCACCGAAGGCCTAAATCTAGAAAGTCTGCAATGCGCCCTTTAAACAATTCTAGAAGCCCAAGATAACTTGATGCCTCCTGAGATTCCTGAGGAGGTAGTTGAACAAGAGACAGTTCAAGAACAAGATTCTTCTCCAAACATTTTTGGACACTTCTCGGATAGCATCTTTCAAGATAACTTTGAGACAGTACATCCCTATAATACCAGGAGTAACACAGCCAACAAACCTTCTTCCGAAAACACTACAACTTCGCCTCTAAAGCAATCTAAGTTAGCTGAGACTAAACAGAGTAATGTGAACCCCAACTTAGATTATGATGTAGTTGAAGATCTTAAAAAGTTGAGGGCTAACATTTCTATTTATGAGTTATTGAAGTTTCCATTTCTGCTACAAAAAATATTACAGAATATCTCGGAGAGTGGCAAAAATGTTTATTCTAATGGTCACAAGGTTGTGCAAAACAAATTTTCCCAGAAGACTTCCACTAAAAACAATCCTGACCCTCAAGATAAAGGAAGCCTTCCTGTAAGTAATGTAAATAATGTAAATAATGTAGATAAAGTAGCTTTAGAAACAACGAGTAAAAAGCCACAATCTACTACTCTTAGTACTCGCAAAAATGTACCTCCATTCCTATTAACTTTCGAGATATTTAATAGAAACGTGCATAATTGTATGGTAAACTCAGGAGCATCATCCAATGTGATGCCTTGGTCTCTTTGCCAAAAGATTAACGGTGAATTTGAACCCTCGACTTTAAAAATCATACAATTTGATCGAACAAATGTTAAAGTTATGGGTGAACTAAAGAATGTGCTTATTAGATTATCGTCTAACCCCAAGTTTCATCAAGTTATTGATATAATTGTTGTGGATATTCCAAAAGTGTATGGTCTGTTTTTAAGCAGGGACTGGTCAGAACAACTACATGGTTATTTCGCGACAGATTGGTCCCATCTATGGATTCCAGACAATGGTAAGCCTAATAAAATTAAAGTAAATCGTGAGCGCTAACTTAAGTTCATGGTCACAGATTTGAACAATCCCAATAAAGCATTTACACCTTCTGCTGATTCACCCGCAGTACAAGGGATGGACATCTTCTTCGGCAATTTCATGGTCAAGGCTTCAGCTATCACCAATCCAAAACAACAGTCTTAGATTGTAGCATATATGCAGCCAACAACTTCTACGCAACGGTCTCATGTGTCCGATGGAAATCAAATTTGGTCTCTGTATTTCGATGGGTCAAAGTCCAAAGAAGGAGCTGCAGCTGGCTGCGTCATTATCGATCCGGCAGGTAACAAAACATTGATAGCATGTAGTTTGGAATTTGAATGTACTAAAAATACTGCATAATATGAGGCTTTATTGTAAGGTCTCAGAAAAGATTTGGATATGAACATTCAAAATTTAACCGTCTTTGGCGACTCTGAAATAGTGATTAGACAGGTAAGAGACTCTATCCATTGTCTGTCTCCGCATCTCAAAAGATACCAGTCTGAGGTATGGAATTTAATGAATAAATTTTATGCTTTCAATATAAATTCTATTCCTAGATTGAATAATTCTGAAGCAGATTTATTAGCTAATGTAGCTTCTAAACTTCTTCCTGCAGAAGGATTGTCCCCAGATGCATTCTTCGTTGAGCTGTTGTTTCGGCCATCTGTTCCTGACAACATCAAGAACTGGAGAGTATTTGATGATGATCAGTAGATTATTAACTTTCTGCACATGGAAGAAACTTTTCAAGGCGCGGTGATAGATGAACACACACACGATGACAATTTGCGCGATTTCACAGTAATACCAGATCCGAGAACTCCTGAATCTTCATCGGATATGGTAAACTCGATCCCTAAATATGTAATTATATTAGAGAAGTTTTATGATCTTCAAGATAAATTTAAAAAGATGGTCAACTGTAAAACCAATAGTTCCTCGTTATCTTATGAAAAAGTGAACTTAGGAACTAATGAAAATCCTCAGTGCATTAATCTAGGGTTGGGATGTTCTTAACAAGAAAAAGTTGCATTTATTAAATTGTTCAAAGAATTTAAAGATGTA
The DNA here is from genome assembly GCA_010110895.2 of Picea sitchensis. Classification (NCBI taxonomy): domain Eukaryota; kingdom Viridiplantae; phylum Streptophyta; class Pinopsida; order Pinales; family Pinaceae; genus Picea; species Picea sitchensis. The sequence goes on along the minus strand of SNQJ01S0065867.1, from coordinate 92,781 downwards.
TTTGCATGGACGTATGATGACCTTAAAACTTTCGACCCTAACATCATACAACATGTCATCCCGATGAAGCCCCAAACCTTACCCTTTCAACAAAAACTAAGGAAAATGCACCCCAAGCTCGAACCGACCATTCAAAAAGAATTGAATAAGCTCCTAAATGCTAAGATAATTTTTCTTGTTAGACACACTCATTGGGTTTCTAACCTTGTCCCAATACGGAAGAAAAGTGGGGAAATCCGACTCTGTGTCAACTTCCGAAACCTTAATAGAGCATCTGATAAAGACAACTATCATGTCCCGCCCATGGAACAGATCCTTCAACAGGTATCTAGTTCTGAGAGGCTATCCTTACTGGATGGTTTATCGGGATACAACCAAGTCCTGATGTCTCCACCAGACCAACTTAAAACTACCTTCCGTACTCCGTGGGGCACTTATGCTTATCGCAAAATGCCTTTTGGATTGATTAATGCTGGAGCCACTTTCCAGAGAGAAATGGACATTGCTTTCCAAGGCCTAATCAATCAGTCTATCGTAGTGCACTTAGATGATGTGACTGTATTTTCTAAAAACAAAAACGATCATCTAGCTCACTTACGAGTCGTTCTACTGCGATGTCGTAAATACGACATCTCCTTGAATCCCAAAAAATCCATCTTTGCAGTAGAATAGGGTAAACTCTTAGGATTCATTGTGTCTAGTGAAGGGATGATTATCGACCCTGAAAGGACTCAAGTCATCATGAAAATTTCCCCTCCTACGTCCAAAAAATCTATGTAGTCTTTCTTAGGCCAGATTAACTTCGTGAGAAGATTCGTCCCCAGTTTCTCTGAAATGGTCAGGCCTTTACAGAATTTGATTAAGAAAGACACCTAATATCATTAGGGACCCCTAGAAAGTCAATATTTTAATGCGATAAAGAAGGCCATAATAGACGCTCCGTCTCTCATGAGCCCGGATTTTTCTCGAGACTTTACACTCTACATTTTACTTCCGACCGTTCCTATGTCGCCGTCCTAACCCAAAAGAATGCCGAAAACAATGAAGTACCCATTTCCTTTATGAGCTCCACTTTCAAAGGCGTTGAACTTAATTACTCAGCGGTAGATCGACAAGCCTACGCTGTTTTCAAAGCAGTTAAGCACTTCTGGTACTATCTTTTGAAGTCTAGGACGAAAGTCGTTGTCCCCTACCCAGCCGTAAGGAACCTGTTAGTGCAGAAGGAACTAGGTGAAAAGAGGGCCAACTCGGTCACCTCCTTGCAGGAGTATGACTTAGAAATCACCCCAGCTCAGATAGTGAGAGGCCAAGGGTTATGCAAGTTAGTTGTTGATTCAGCAGCAGGACAACAAAAACAAAGCGATACGTCAAACCTAGGACAAAGCGATCAAAGTTTAATCTGTTGCGCACAAAACTCTGTCAGTCCTTGGTATGACGATATAAGATTCT
>SNQJ01S0065867.1:76469-88946 GCA_010110895.2 Picea sitchensis | reverse complement strand
AAAAAAAAAAAAAAAAAATCATAAATAAGAGTTGTGGGAAGTGCTTGTAAACTCGTCGGGATGCTGAACAGGTCTGCTGGTAGTGGGTAAATGCATGCATGACACCAAGACAACTTCTTCGGGGTACTGAACAGGCCCGCTGGCAGCGAAGCAATGTCGGGTATATGAAAATTTGCAAACGAGAAACCTCTTAATGTCCTTTATTCTGATCCAGAACTTCTTGACAGGATACATATGTCAGAGTTGGTTAAATGGCAACCCTGTCAAGGCTATGGATGCCTGCTGGAAGCAGTGGCTCTGTCAACAGTATTGGAGATTTTATCTTTAATATTGTGACTTGCTGGTCTTAAGACCGCTATCAGTTTTCATCTTTTAAAACACTGCTGGAATAATTGGTTAATGATGATGTTTATGCGATTTTCTGGTTGTTATTTTTGAGTTGGAATTATCTTTGTTGTCCTAATCTGATTTTTTTCCTTTTGGCAGAGGTAACTGCTTCTACCAGTGTGTCTCCATTGTTGGCAGCCAATTCACATTTTTCCATTGTCTTATAAGCTGCCTACACCAATGTTTTGCAAACATAAATTTTTGTCGCAATTCTCAAATAAACAACAATTTTATTTTGGCGACATTTGCACACTTACTTTCATTTTGTTTTCACGACTGTAATCGTGAAAACCTTGATCTTTTCAAAGTCACATTAAAATCAGTATTGAATTGTCGTTATCATTCTTGTCAATATATATTTCACTTATCACTATGTAGTTTGCAAAACCCTTTTGATCTGCACTCATTTGACATTCTTTCATTGATCATGTAGTTTCGTTTCATGGGTGATTAAATTTGTGATGCATTGGCATTTCGATTTATATGTTCTTTGATTTGATCTACTTGACCATTGGTTTCATAAAAACGTATAGGTGTTATGATTAAACCCTTGATATATTTCATTTGATATGACACCTAGTTTAAAACGCATTGGCACATTGGTTAAACTCTTCATATGAATTGCTACAACGCATGTCACATAGTCAAAACATTGGTATTGGTTTCGATTTGTATGTTGGGTGTTAAAACTTTGGCATAACTTTGCTTGCGTGCGTTGGTTTATACACTTACCATTGATTTCATTGGTTGGGAAAGTGACATGATTTTTTAACTATACAATAGTGGGTTGAACAGTTATAAGTGTCGGCGGTTGTACCTTGGCAATAACTATTATGGATGGCAGAAATAAGCTCCACCACCTTCGCACGATGTCATTAATGCGTATCCCTTATCCCTGTTTCACCTCTGTTAGCTCGGGTAACCCTTTGTGCACTCCGCTCCTATGTATGCTATGATTCAAACCCTGGACTTACCATGTACTCAGCTCCATGGCACCATTGGTGCGAATTGAGCCGAACGGTAGCCAAGCCTTTCTACTGTTTGACAATGCCCGGAAAGACTTAGAGGATAATGGTTGGCTCACCTTCATGCAGAGGTTTGAGGGTTTTAATCTATGTGTTGCATAGAATTTCTCCCTAGCTTTTGATGGCTGTAGAGCCAAGGTGGGCGACATTCAGTTGGAAATCAGTGAAGAGTTCATTAGCTCTGCCACCGGGTTAGCAGCCACGGGCCAACGTTGGTTCAAAAATTCTAAGGTGGAAGAGGTTCCATGGTCGTTAATGTTCGTCTCGCCAAAGGTCACATCCTATGACAGAGGTATGCCCATATCCATGCTTCAACCATGATGGCATGACCTTTTGATAGTAGTTAAACAATTCGTGACCTGTGAGGGTCGATATGGACTCGTTTTTCTCTACCACCTGCGTTTGTTAATGAATTTTATAGGGTATCCATTGAATATGCCTTTCTACTTCCAGCGTAGCCTGTACAAAATGTCAAAAAGGTTTAAAAGGGAGAAGGCCGATAGTAGCCTGTTCCACCATGGACTAATTAGACTTATCATTGTTCATCACTTAAGTCTCCACGGTGATAGTTGGAGATCTTTTATCGCTCGAAATGGTTTTGATGATACAAACCATGTCCAGATTGACAAGCCTGTGGTTAATGAAGCTATGGTCGGGCCACCCGTCCCCTTCCATGTCTTACTGCCCTCTCCTAAGCCTTTGGTCGACCCTGATATTGACTTACCCGACGTTATAACTGAGAAGGCTAAGGCTATAAAAAAACCTGTGAGAAAAAAGGTTAGAGGTAACCCTATTATTGATGGAAAAGGAAAAAGGAATGTTAGGCTTATCTCGAGAATGGATAGAAATAAGCCTAAACCTAGTGTTGAGAAGAAGCCCATAGTCCTTAGTGAGGATTCACACTCTGACATAGAATGCTTCCTAGCTAGTACATACCCTTACTCACAGGGTCTGTGCTCTGATCCACCTTATGACTTCGTTTCGAATCTTCCCCCTTGCCTCAGAAACAATCCCAATTACCTAGGGATCGAACTACCTAACGAAACCCTCAACAAAGTAACCAAACCCTCACCTGCAACTTCGAATCCCAGACAATCGTCATGTGGCCAATGTGATTTGTGGTTGGAACGATACTATATAGAAGTTCCCTTACTTCAATCGAAAATCAAAGCGTTGGAAAACAAAGTTGCAGTGTTGACCAGCCAAAGGGATAAACTTCAAGAAAATGATAGGAAGCATAAAACTATTGGTTCCATCATTTTTCAGAATGTTGAATCGACTACAGCCGTTGTCAACTCCAAAATGTCATGATCAAGCCGTCTGCTTGTCATACAGGTATGAATTTTGATGTCATTTTAATTTTGTGAATGACCAGGATTAATATAATGATTTGAATTTGGTTTTCAAATAGCCCTGTCTATCATTCAAAATGGCTCTGTCATAATGTTATTCATCCTGTACATTGTTTTCTCTTTTCTAAAAATAAACGAAGTTTTGAATTGGATACACGATTTGCTCATACCCAGTTTAGCCACTGATAGATTTTCATCGGATTTGATTCGTTTGTCTGTTAAGTTAACGAAATCGATGGTTTGCTTTCAATTGAATTTGTTTGTATCCAACTTGAATAGGAGGTTTTCATGCTAAATTTACCGCACGGTCATATTTTGATTTGGTATGATTTCGTTGTAGTCAGATCACATCGACCCTAATTGAGTTTTGATGAGTTGATTTTTGAAATGATTTTGTGAGTTTGGTTGTTACGATGTTTTAATATGTTGTGTCATGTAATCTTCTAAAACATTAATACAACTCTGTTCGGCTCTGATTTGGAAAGAACGACTCTATCTTTTATGAAAACGATATTCTCATTTCAGCCTGTGCAAATAATATCCACGCTCGAATCATGGAGCGGTTTTTATTCACGACAATTGTGTTAAACCCCAACTGTTCGATTCGCTTGATTGGATTGTTGTGTATCTTCAGTTAGTATGATCGATTTTATGAGTTGTATTCGTATCAAAAATAGACTTGATTGCAGCTCTGTTAATTTTAATTTTCAAACAAGTTTGTTAACTCAGACCGACTTATGTTATTTTTGTCAAATTCGTATGAGGAAATTCGGGTAATAGTCGTTTCAAAATGAATTCAAGAAATGATTTCGTGAATGATTTTGTTTGCCCCAATTTGCAATAACAAATGATCGGACAACTCTTATGAACTCTGTTACCAATTGATTGATCTCATTATGATTTTGTTTGTGAAACATTTATGCGCCAGTTTTTATTAGTTCGCTCATGGCATGGATAGTTTGTCATGTCAATATAGTTAGTACGATTTGAAAATGATCTTGTCTGGATTCGATCGTGTTTCCTGTTGATGAGGCAACATAACAAATGCCTATGATTTGTTTTAATTGTATCGATTTCAGTTGATATGAAATGATTTCATTACTGTTTGATTATGATTCTGTTCACCCGACTTTGTGGCAATAAACGAAACAGATTATATGCATCTTTGTAGTCATTTGATTTTAGTTTTGTTTTAATCTCGAATTAGTCTAACAATCTCGATTTGAATGATTCGTTTGTATTTCAATTAGCTATTAGGTACTTGTAAATAGTTGAATTTAATTCTTTAAAAGATTTGAATTGATTTTTATGTTGATTCTGTGTCTGATTTAGACCAGCTACAGAATCGCAAGATTTTTTAGCTAGTCTATAGAATTAGATTTTTATCATTCTTTTTGATAAAATATCCTTCTAACTTGTCCATTTTTTACACTTTTCAGGTACATCCGAATTGTATTGACATGCTGGATAGTCTAGGAGATATTTGTGTGTTTTAGTTTCATTTTAGGTTCCTAGTTTAGTCAGACTTGGGATGTCTTCCCAGATTTTATTTAAACAGTTTTTGATAACTTCCACAGGGATGTTTTACCCTGTGGAAGGTCTTTAAATACTTATTATTTTTTGTAATAAGGGGCATCCTCACTTGTGGGAGAACCAGGCTATGTATTTCTAATACAAACTGAGACAGGAGTTGATGTTTTGCTACAACTTTCGCTTTCATAATATCAATCTTTTGCTTCAAGTTTATGCATGTCATTTGCAGTTGATTATAGACTACTTTAGCTATCATAGTCTATTGCAGAATGATATGATTTAATTAATGTGCTATCCATATCTAATTTCTTTCAATACTTAAAAAATACAACAATTACTTTATTCAGTTAATGAATGACAGATTTCTCTTCTTCATCAATTGAATTATTTTGTATAAGTCTTTGCATACAGATTTATCTAACGGTGAAGATTTATAAATCATAATATTGTTGTAGATTTTTATGTCTTGTTTGTCCTGTAATCATACTTGAAGAGCACTGCAGCTATCATTTATGAAAATCTCCTGGATAATTCAGTGCGGGTTTCCTCCCTCCGATCAGCTAAGACAAACATCATACACAAGACAAATCCGGAGCGTTTCTCCAGGTCAGTTTGTGATTTATTTGTTAGTTAATTTGTTTAGTATAATTTAAGTAGTTTAGTTAGATATATGTTTAGTTAAATTTGTAGTTGGAATTAGTATATTAGTTTCTTAGTTTAGTTATTTTTTGTTTTATTTCTTGTTCATAAAATTATAAAATCAACAAAAATATCTTTCTCTGTCTTGGGGCAGAATATTAATGAGTTTTTCAGTTTTTATTTAAATCTGTAAATTGTAGATATTGTACATTTTGTGAATAAGATTTATTTATGTTAGTAGTTAGATAGTTAATTAGTTAGGGTTAGTATAGTAGTAGTTAGTAGATTGTATATATAAAATAGTTAGATTAGTTTAGTTTGTTTTAATAAGTATTTTAGTTAGATTAGTTTAGTTTGTTTTAATAGTTATTTTAGTTAGATTAGTTTTGTTTGTTTAATAGTTAGTTTTAGTTAGATTAGTTAGTTTAGAATAGTTTTTCTNAATACAACAATTACTTTATTCAGTTAATGAATGACAGATTTCTCTTCTTCATCAATTGAATTATTTTGTATAAGTCTTTGCATACAGATTTATCTAACGGTGAAGATTTATAAATCATAATATTGTTGTAGATTTTTATGTCTTGTTTGTCCTGTAATCATACTTGAAGAGCACTGCAGCTATCATTTATGAAAATCTCCTGGATAATTCAGTGCGGGTTTCCTCCCTCCGATCAGCTAAGACAAACATCATACACAAGACAAATCCGGAGCGTTTCTCCAGGTCAGTTTGTGATTTATTTGTTAGTTAATTTGTTTAGTATAATTTAAGTAGTTTAGTTAGATATATGTTTAGTTAAATTTGTAGTTGGAATTAGTATATTAGTTTCTTAGTTTAGTTATTTTTTGTTTTATTTCTTGTTCATAAAATTATAAAATCAACAAAAATATCTTTCTCTGTCTTGGGGCAGAATATTAATGAGTTTTTCAGTTTTTATTTAAATCTGTAAATTGTAGATATTGTACATTTTGTGAATAAGATTTATTTATGTTAGTAGTTAGATAGTTAATTAGTTAGGGTTAGTATAGTAGTAGTTAGTAGATTGTATATATAAAATAGTTAGATTAGTTTAGTTTGTTTTAATAAGTATTTTAGTTAGATTAGTTTAGTTTGTTTTAATAGTTATTTTAGTTAGATTAGTTTTGTTTGTTTAATAGTTAGTTTTAGTTAGATTAGTTAGTTTAGAATAGTTTTTCTTTTTTTGTTTTCTTAGGACCTTAGATCGGCTAATGGAGCCGCTAAACCCGTCAGGGTGGTTCATCCCAAACGACTTGGGTTATTAGACAACCCCAGACCGGTCCCACTCTTCCAGTTGGTGGAAGATCAATTTCACCTGTCAACAAATGGCGCTAGAAGGAGGGCCTGAAATTAATTAATGGCACGAGGCGGTTGCAAGACTCCTCCACCACCTAATTGCTCACCTATAGTGACTAGAAGCCATTCAAAGGATAATATTACACTTCAAACATCAACTACTTCAACCAACGATCCACAGATCATAGTTGAGCCAACAACCCCTAATCCTACAGGTGGTGACATACAAGAGATTGTCCGTCAATCTCTTATAAAAACACATAGTGCCTTAGCCCATTTGAGAGAACCTAACCGTCTGTGGGGAAAACCTTTGGACTTCTCTGATATCAGAGAACAATTAGGAGGCACTAGTCTCACTGTGAATCCTTCAGATCCAATCTCAAATCCTGCTGCAGGAGGATCTGGGATACCCCCTTCACCACCTTCATGGTCTCCTTCCTCTTTTGGAGGAGATTCCTCTGACGAAGGAAATTCCCCTTCTCAGCCTTCCACAACCACTACACCAATGGAAAATCAGAACAACCCTGCTAGACATTGGCTTGATCAGGATGTCGTAGCCGTACCTGGAGCTCAACATTCTTTACCTAAACACCCGAATAAATGGCTTCCCAAGTTTGATCCTGACTCAAAACAGATCGTTGAAGATCACATTAAAATTTTTATGTTAGCCATAAGACTCCGCAATGTCGAACATGAAGACGTTGTCTATAGGTTGTTCCCTTATACTTTCGAGGGTAATGCATCCACATGGTACTTTGCCCAACAACCCCATACCATCGTGTCCTGGGAAAAGTTTGAGTCATGCTTTTTGGAAAAGTTTGGAGACGGTAAACCTCCAGAAGTCCTAGTCATGGACCTTTCTAGCTTAAGAATGAACCCAAAAGAAAAATTTAAATACTTTAATCAAAGATTCTTAACACTCAAAAACTGAATCCCTACGGATTCCATGCCTGCTGAGAGTCTTATAATAGCATACTACACTAAAGCTTTGCATCAAAGTATAGCTATTTGGGTTAAACGATCTAAGAAAGACACATTGTTAGAAGCCTTCGAGGAGGCCAGCCAGATTGAAAAAGACATACTTAGTATTAAAGACTCTACTAGCAACGAAACTGAGACTAGTTCTTCTTCCAAAAAGAAGATCAAAATCCTCCCCAGACCCACTCAAAGTAAAACACAACCTTAAAGATCTGATTTAGAAAAATTAACTAAAGTTGTTCAAAAATTGTCAAATCAAGTTGTAGAGATGAAAAGGTCGACCGAAGAAGCTTCCTTGAGAAAAGGACCTTACAAAACCCCGTTTCGGAAGCCTTTTCCTACCAACCGACCTAATCCAACCACCGAAGGCATAAATATAGAAAGTCTGCAATGTGCCCTTCAAACAATTCTAGAAGCCTAAGATAACTTGATGCCTCCTGAGATTCCTGAGGAGGTAGTTGAACAAGAGACAGTTCAAGAAGAAAAGTCTTCTCCAAACATTTTTGGACACTTCTCGGATAGCATATTTCAAGCTAACTTCGAGACAATACATCCCTATAATACCAGGAGTAAGACAACCAACAAACCTTCTTCTGAAAACACTACAACTTCGCCTCCAAAGAAATCTAAGTCAGCTGAGACTAAACAGAGTAATGTGAACCCCAACTTAGATTATGATGTAGTTGAAGATCTTAAAAAGTTGAGGGCTAACATTTCTATTTATGAGTTATTGAAGTTTCCATTTCTACTACAAAAAATGTTACAAAATATCTCGGAGAATGGCAAAAATGGTAATTCTAATGGTCACAAGGTTGTGAAGAACAAAGTTTCCCAGAAGACTTCCACTAAAAACAATCCTGACCCTCAAGATAAAGGAAGCCTTCCTGTAAGTAATGTAAATAATGTAAATAATGTAGATAAAGTAGCTTTAGAAACAACAAGTAAAAAGCCACAAGCTACTACTCTTAGTGCTCGCAAAAATGTACCTCCATTCCTATTAACTTTTGAGATCTTTAATAGAAACATGCATAATTGTATGGTAGACTCAGGAGTGTCATCCAATGTGATGCCTTGGTCTGTTTGCCAAAAGATTAACGGTGAGGTTGAACCCTCGACTTTAAAAATCATACAACTTGATCGGACAAATGTTAAAGTTATGGACGAACTAAAGAATGTGCTTATTAGATTATCGTCTAACCCCAAGGTTCATCAAGTTATTGATATAATTTTGATGCAGGAGCATCGCCAACACATCAAGCGAGCTAGCGTGGAGTGGGAGACAGCTGGATAAGCCACCATAAGTTTTGAAAAGAACACTTTGGGATTGTTGCGCCAATCTTTAATGAAGTCATTTATGGAGGAGGCGCACTTGTATATTGTAATGGACCTTGAGCGGATGGCTCTCGTCCTTAGGTAGATGAGGCATTTAAGATAGTTAATGTAAAGTAGATAGGAATTTAATTCTAGATTTGATAGTTTTAGAGTCCAAGAAAACGGATATAGACACACTCATTGTATCATTGTATCATTAGATTATTGAAGCAATAATAGAAGAGCAAGAAGAGAGCTATGTAAAGAACACCCATGTACAGATATTGAATTAATAGAAGAAATCTTTGATTCAAATTCATGGTTTTTGTTGTTTCTCTGTGTATTGATGTTATGCTCATGAATATTTGCTTCCTGTCATACATTTGCTTTTATATGCTATGTATGTGATTTCATGGTTGAATTGAAGTCTGAGAAGAAGAGTGAATGAGTTTCAATTGTTTCTCTATTTGAGCCAGAGATTCCTGCAAGGAGTGCAGTCGAATTGTCCGCAAGGAGTGCGTTGACAGAAGGGTTCAATTAGAGAAAGCTTTTGTTCTCATTTCCTCGAAGGTGCAGTTAAGCACAGTGTCATGCAAGGAGTGCGTAGGCCAAGGAAAAGCCTCAGGGTTGCGAACCTGAGCAAAGCTTTGAAAGATTGTTGCTGCAGGAGTGCACAGGGTCGAAAGACTTCAACACTTAGACAAGGTTGAATATTTGCCGCAAGGAGTGCGAACAAATTTCTTTCTAAGGATTTAAGAATCGTAAGGAAGCTCAGGAGGAGTAGGCCTTTGAACTCATCGAAGGATAAGCGTAGGGGAAGCTACCGTTGAAAGATTGAGGGAAGCTTTGTAGGTTGGCGAGCAGGAGAACGAGTCTCGTGGGGAGACACTTATTCATTTTGTGGAATGTATAAGGAAGAACGGATGGTCGAAATCCTCTGAGGAGATTTCGCGAAGTTCCGAGGGCTGTTGGATCTTGCGGAGGTGAAAGGTAGTTACAGCGCAAGTGTGGAGAAGTTCTAAGCTCAGGAGGGGTAGAGTCGTTGATCCAAGTCAGCCAGGGCCAGTTGGATTACTCACAAGATCGCCTATCGGGATCTCGTGAGAAAATCACCCAAGACTTGGTAACGAGAATCGCGATTTTGCGATACGCGATATCTTGACGGTTGCATAGACAGTGTGGGCCACAGGGAGTCGGAGAAGTGGAGTACAGGTGGCACGAAGTCATCGGAACCTTACCGCGAGAAGTTTAGAATATTGGGTGTTAGGATTCGCGATCCCGCCAAGTCCGAAGTCCTGAGGAGATAAGGGACCATTGAAAAGTCAACTCACGCGTGCATTGGCGTTTCGCCGCATCGGGTATCGGGGGTTGGAAAACCGAGTGCTTGATATTGCAAGTTACGAAGTCGCGATAGAGCCGAATCCCCGATAGAGGAAAGAGGAAGTCAACATTGAATGAAAAATCGGGTCTCGGGGATTCAAGAGCCCAACGATCAACCGAGAGCTCGCGACGTCGCGAGTTCCGATTTCCCGATAAGTGAATAAAGGGAAGTCGTGCAGAGGAGAATCTATGGGTGCAGATTTCCTGATAGGGAAATAGAAGGACCTTAGAGTTATTCGGGCCGAGAAGAAGAAGATCCTGTGAGAGCGGACGTGCCAGTGAGGGTGCACTTGCGTCAAATTGTTGTGGATATTCCAGAAGTGTATGGTTTGTTTTTAAGCAGGGACTGGTCAGAACAACTACATGGTTATTTCGCGACAGATTGGTCCCATCTATGGCTTCCAGACAACGGTAAGCCTAATAAAATCAAAGTAAATTGTGATCACTACCTTAAGTTCATGGTCACAGATTTGAACGATCCCAACAAACCATTTACACCTTCTGTTGATTCACCCGAAGTACAAGGGATGCACACCTTCTTTGGAAATTTCATGGTCGAGGCTTCAGCTATCACCAATCCAGAACAACAGTCTGATATTGTAGCATATATGCAGCCAACAGCTTCTACACAACGGTCTCATGTGTCCGATGGAAATCAAATTTGGTCTCTGTATTTTGACGGGTCAAAGTCCAAAGTCCGTACTCCTTGGGGCACTTATGCTTATCGCAAAATGCCTTTTGGATTGATTAATGTTGGAGCCACTTTCCAGAGATCAATGGATATTTCTTTCCGAGGCTTAATCAATCAGTCTATCATAGTGTACTTAGATGATGTGACTGTATTTTCTAAAAAAAAAAACGATCATCTAGCTCACTTACGAGCCGTTCTACTACGATGTCGTAAATACGACATCTCCTTGAATCCCAAAAAATCCATCTTTGCAGTAGAATAGGGTAAACTCTTAGGATTCATTGTGTCTAGTGAAGGGATGATTATCGACCCCGAAAGGACTCAAGTCATCGCGAAACTTCCCCCTCCTACGTCCAAAAAATCTATGTAGTCTTTCTTAGGCCAGATTAAATTCGTGAGAAGATTCGTCCCCAGTTTCTTCGAAATGGTCAGGCCTTTACAGAATTTGATTAAGAAAGACACCCAATATCACTGGGGACCCCTAGAAAGTCAAGCTTTTAATGCGATAAAGAAGGCAATAATAGACGCTCCGTCTCTCATGAGCCCGAATTTTTCTCGAGACTTTACACTCTACAGTTTTGCTTTCGACCGTTCCTATGCCGCCGTCCTAACCCAAAAGAATGTCGAAAACAATGAAGTACCCATTGCCTTTATGAGCTCCGCTTTCAAAGGTGCTGAACTTAATTACCCAGCGGTAGATCGGCAAGCCTACGTTATTTTCAAAGCAGTTAAGCACTTCCGGTCCTATCTTTTGAAGTCTAGGACGAAAGTCATTGTCCCCTACCCAGCCCTAAGGAACCTGTTAGTGCAGAAGGAACTAGGTGAAAAGAGGGCCAACTGGGTCACCTCCTTGCAGGAGTACGACCTAGAAATCACCCCAGCTCAGATAGTGAGAGGTCAAGGGTTATGCATGTTAGTTGTTGATTTAGCAACAGGACAACAAGAAGAAAGCGATACGTCAAACCTAAGACAAAGCGATCAAAGTTTAATCTGTTGTGCACAAAACTCTGTCAGTCCTTGGTATGACGATATAAGATTCTGTCTTGAACATGGGTCAGCCCCCCGTCACCTGGACCCCGCTAAAAGAAGAGCGTTGAGATTAAAGTCCGCCTCCTTTCATTTGGTTAATGGTATCATGTTTCGTCAAAGTTTTGACGGTGTACTGATGCGTTGTCTTGAAAAAGATGAAGCAGAAAAAGTCTTGCTAGAGTTGCATGCAGGAGAAGTTGGTGGTCATTTTGGTGGTGAAACCACTGCCCATAAGGTTTTAAGAGCCGGTTATTACTGGCCCACACTTTTTAAAGACGCCCATGCCTTGTCTCGTAAATGTATCATTTGTCAGAAAGCATCAGGGTGGTTAAAAAAACCAGCCTTTCCTTTGCAGCCCGTTTCAGTAGATTCTCATTTTTAGAAGTGGGGCCTTGATATCATAGGTCCAATCAATCCCTCGTCCTCGTAACAGCACAAGTTTATTGTGAGAGCCATAGATTACTTTACCCTATGGTCTGAAGCTACTACATTAAGAACTGTCAAAACCAGTCAGGTAATTGCCTTTCTAAATTCGAATATTATCACTTGTTTTGGTATCCCTGACTGTTTAGTGTTCGATAATGATTCTTACTTTTCCTCTCTTGAGATGAGCGAGTTTTCTTTGGAAAAAGGAATTAAGTTGAAGTATTCTACGAGCTATTACCCTCAGGGAAACGGATTGGCAGAATCAACAAACAAGAACTTGATCAAAATCATCAAGAGAACGGTGGTTGAAAATCACAAGAATTGGCACAATGCACTACTAAACGCATTGTGGGCTGATAGGGTAACGCCAAAATATGTTGTAGGTAACTCCCCCTTTTTTCTCGTTTATGG
>SNQJ01S0065867.1:30550-61415 GCA_010110895.2 Picea sitchensis | reverse complement strand
TTAAAGTTGATATGGAGAACTCCAATGACTAAGATTTCTTCACTATATACTTATGAACGACATAGCACATGACAAGGAAATAAAAATTGCTCCAAATTTATTGGCATCTTTACATGAATAGAATTATCTAGTTCGGAGATAAAATCTGCCATAAATTATATGACGTTGGAGAGTTGCAAGTCCCTATTGTTAATGGAGGAATATTCTGCAAGGAGTGTTGCATGTGCCAAATTTGGCAAGAGATTTGAAATCTATTGCAAAAATAATAGATTTTGGCTAGAATGTTAAATTCCACTAAAACAATTGGCATTTTGAATAACCAAGCAAGGAATGTTTGTTTACATGCACCTAAGAACGGAATTTATATGTTTAAAAGTTAAATTTATAAGTTTCATCATCTATTATAGAAAATAGTTTGTGGACTAGTGCCATTAGAGGTTTCTTCATGTGAATGCCAAAACTCGATTAGAAATGAAAAATAAAAGCATGGTAAATTGGATGATGAACCAAAAAAAATGATTCTAATTTGGACTCATGAATATTGTGCGATTGACAAGCAAATTAGAAGGCACAATGTCTACACTAGAATGTGGAGTGCTAGATTTACTGCACAGTGATATTTGTCATCCTAAATATGTAGAATACGTATGTGGGATGAATTTTTTTAGAGCTTTCCTTGATGATTTTAGCAGAAAAACTTGTATTTATTAGTCTAAAATGGTTGGGGAATTTAATGTTTTTCCACAATTTCAATCAATGGTTGAAAAGTAGTTGGAGCCCTCAAATTATTTTGCAAGAAAGCTAGCATAATGAGGATCTCATGAGTCATAACCATGAGGGAAATCTAGTGCGTTCTATATTACCATATTGAACAAGCATGAGCACATCTCAAACATCATCCCATCGTGGGGGAAAGCTAGTGCATGCTAGCTTTCCCTCTTGTACAAGTAGGAGCACATTTCGAAAAACATCATCCCACCTTGTGGGAAATCTAGTGCATGCTATCTTTCCCTCTTGCATAAGTAGAGGCACATCTTGAACAACATCATCCATCCGAGGGGGAAAGCTAGCACACCCTTTCTTTCCCTCTTGCACAAGTAGGAGTGCATCATGAACAATATCATCCCACTGTGGCAGAAAGTTAGTGCATTCTAGCTTTCCCTCTTGCACAAGTAGGATCTCATCTCGAACAACATCATCCCACCATTAGTTGTGTTAGCTATCCCTCTTACACAAGAAAGAGTGCATCTCGAACAACATCATCCCACCAGTGGGGAAAGCTAGTGCATGCTAGATTTCTCTCTTGCACAAGCATGAGCTCATCTCGGACAATATCATCCCACCGTGGGGGAAGCTAGTGCCTGCTAGCTTTCCCTCTTTCACAACCACAAGCTCATATTGGACAACATCATCCCACTCTAGGGGAATTATAGCTTGTGCTAGCTTTCCCTAATGGGAAAACACGAGCTCATCTCAGACAACATCATCCCATCGTTGGGTAAAGCTAGCGCATGCTAGCTTTACCTCTTGCACAAGCACAAGTACATCTTGAACAAAATGATTCCACCGCAGGAAAAACATAACGCAAGCTAGATTTCCCTCTTTTATAAGCACAAGCACAAACACATCTTGAACAACATCACTCCAACCTAGGGGAAAGCTAGCATGTGCTAGTTTTCCCTCTTGTACAAGCACTAGTGCATCTCAAAAATCATCCCACCATGCAGGTAAGCTAGCACTTGATACATTTCTCTCTTACACAAGCATATACGCATATCAAACAACATCATTTCACTATGGGTGGAAGCTAGTGCATGCTATATTTCTCTCTTTCACGTGCACAAGCACATCTCGAACAACATCATTTAACTGTGGGGAAAGCTAGTGCATGCTAGCTTTGCCTCTTGTACAAATAAGCGCATCTTGAACAACATCATTTTAACATGGAGGAAAGCTAGCACAAGATAGATTTCCATATTGCAGAACGACAAGCTCATCTTGAACAACATCATTCCATTGTGGGGGAAAGCTAGTGCATGCTAGCTTCGCCTCTTGTACAAACAAGCGCATCTTCAACAACATCATTCCACCGTCAAGGAAATCTAGCATGTGCTAGTTTTCCCTCTTGAACAAACACAAGTGCATATTGAAAAAACATCATTCCACTATGGGGGAAAGCTAGTTTCTACTAGCTTTCCCTATTGCAAAAGCACAAGTGCATCTCTAACAACAACATTCCATCGTGGGGCAAAGCTAGAGTCTATTGGATTTCTCTCTTGCACAAGTATAAATGAAATTCAAACAACATCATTCCATTGTGGGGGAAAGTTGACACGTGGTAGCTTTCCCTCTTAGAAAAGCACAAGTGCATCTTGAACAACATCATTCCATTGTGGGGGAAAGCTAGCACTTGCTAGCTTTCCCCCTTGCAAAAGAACAAGCGCATCTTGAACAACATTATTCCATGATAGGGGAAGGCTAGAGCATGCTAGCTTTCCCTCTTGCACAAACACAAGCGCATCTCGAATAACATCATTACAACATGGGGGAATGCTATCACTTGTTAACTTTTCCTCTTGCACAAGCGTGTTTTGAACAACATCATTCCATCATGGGAAGAATCTAGTGCATGTTAGTTTTCCCTCTTGTATAAGTACAAACACAACTACATATCGAATAACATCGTTCCACCATGGGGGAAAGCTAGCACGCCAAGCAAAAACGCATCTCGAACATCATCCCACCATGGGGAAAGCTAGTGCGTGCTAGATTTCCCTCTTGCACAAGCATATATTCATCTCGAACAACGTCATTCCACTATGGGATAAATCTAGTGCATGCAAGGTTTCTCTCTTGCACAACTAGCACAATTGCATCTCGAACAACATCATTTCTCTGTGGGGTCAAACTAGCATATGCTAGATTTCCATCTTGCAGAAGAACAAGCATAACTTGAACAACATCATTCCACTGTGGGGGAAAGTTAGAGCATGCTAGCTTTCCCTCTTGCACAAACACAAGCACATCTCAAACAACACCATTCTAGCATGTACGAAAACTTGCACATGTTAGCCTTCCCTCTAGCACAAGAACAAGAGCATCTCAAACAACATCATTCCACTGTCAAGGAAAGCTAGTGCATGCTATTTTTCCCTCTTGCACAAGCACAAGTTCATTTCGAACAATATCATTCCACCATGGAGGAAAGATTGCTCCTACTAGCACTCCCTCTTGCACAAGCATAAGTTCATCTCGAAAACAATCATTCCACCATGGCAGAAAACTAGCACATGCTAGCTTTCTCTCTTGCAATAGCACGGGAACATCCAAAACATCATTCCACCATGGGGGAAATATAGAACATGCTATCTTTCCCTCTTGCACAAGAACAATATCATATCAAACATCATTCAATGTGGGGGAAATCTAGCACATGCTAGCTTTCCCTCTTGCACAAGTGCATCTCGAACAACATCATTCCACCATGGGGAGAAGCTAGTGCTTGTCATATTTCCCTATTGAAAAAGCACAAACGTATCTCAAACAACACCATTCCACCATGGGGGAAATCTAGTGTGTGTTATCTTTCCCTTTTTCATAAGCACGAGCACATATCGAACAACATAATTCCACCGTGGTAGAAAGCTAGCGCGTGCTAGCTTTACCTCTTGCATAAGCACAAGTGCATATCAAAAAACATCATGCCACCATGAGGGAAAGCTAGTATGTGCTAGATTTCCCTCTTGCACAAGCACAAATGCATCTCAAACATCATTCCATTGTGAGGGAAAGCTAGTGCATGCTAGCTTTCCCTCTTTCACAAGCACAAGTGCATCTTAAACAACATCACTCCACCATGGGGAAAAGCTAGCATGCACTAGTTTTCCCTCTTGCACAAGAACAATAACATCTCGAACATCATCCAACCATGAGGAAAATATAGTGTGTTCTATATTTCCATCTTGAACAAGCAGGAGCACATCTCAAACATCATCCCATTATGGGGGAATGTTAGTGCACCTGCTAGCTTTCCCACTTGCACAAGTAGGAGCACAATTCGAAAAAAATCATCCCACCTTGGGGAAAATCTAGGGCATGCTAGCTTTCCCTCTTGCACAAGCAGGAGCGCATCTTCAAAAACATCACCCGTCCATGGGGGAAAGCTAGCACTCTCTAGCTTTCCCTCTTGCACAAGTAGGAGTGCATTGCGAACAATATCCTTCGACCGTGGCAGAAAGTCAGTGCATTATAGATTTCCCTCTTGCGCAAGTAGGATCGCATCTCGAACAACATCATCCCACCATTAGGCATGCTATATTTCCCTATTGCACAAGTAGGAGTGTATCTCGAACAACATCTTCCAACCAGTGAGGAAAGTTAGTGCATGATATATTTCCCTCTTGCACAAGCTCGAGCTCATCTCAGAAAACATCATCCCATCATTGGGGAAGCTAGTGCGTGCTAGATTTCCCTCTTGCACAAGCACAAGCACATCTCGAACAACATCATCCCACTCTAGGGGAAATCTAGCGCATGTTAGCTTTCCCTAATGTGCAAACACAATCTCATCTCAGACAACATCATCCCACCATGGGGGAAATCTAGTGCATGCTAGCTTTCTCTCTTGCACAAGAACAAGCACATCTCGAACTACATGAACCATAGGAAAATGATAACGCTAGCTAGCTTTCCCTCTTTCATAAGCACAAGTGCAAGCACATCTTGAACAACATCACTCCAACCTAGGAGAAAGTTATCATTTGCTAGATTTCCCTCTTGCACAAGCACCAGCACATCTCGAAAATCATCTGACCATGGGGGTAAGCTAGCGCGTGATAGATTTCTCTCTGACACAAGAATATATGTATATCGAACAACATCATTCCACTATGGGTGGAGGCTAGTGCAAGCTATCTTTCTCTCTTGCACAAGCACAAGCACATCTCAAACAACATCATTCTTTCGTGCGGTAAAACTAACACAGGATAGTTTTCCATATTGCAAAAGCACAAGCTCATATTAAACAACAAAATTCCACTGTGGAGGAAAGCTAGTTTCTGCTAGCTTTCCCTATTGCAAAAACACAAGTGCATCTCAAACAACATCATTCCACCGTGTGGGAAAGCTACCGCATGCTAGCTTTCCCTCTTGCATAAGCATAGGCACATCTCGAACATCATTCAACCATGGGGGAAAGCTAACACGAGCTATTTTTCCCTCTTGCACAAGAACAAGCTCATCTCAAACAATATCATTTAATGTGGGGAAAAGCTAGCATGTGCTATCTTTTCCCCTACCACAAGCACATCTCAAATAACATCATTCCACCATAGGGTGAAGCTAGTGTGTGCTAGCTTTCCCTATTGCGCAATCACAAGTGCATCTCAAAAAACATGATTCCACCATGAGGGAAAGCTAGCGCGTACTAGCTTTCCCTCTTACACATGCACAAACGCATCTTGAACAACATCATTCCACTGTTGGGTAAAGTTAGTGCATGCTGGTTTTCCCTCTTGCACAAGCACAAGCGCATCTCGAACATCATCCTATGATGGGGAAATATAGTGTGTTCTAGCTTTCCCTTTTACATAAGAATATACACATCTCAAACAATATCCACTGTGGGGGAAGGCTAGCGTGTGCTAGCTTTCTCTCTTACACAATCACAAGCACATCTCGAACATCATTCCTCCGTGGGGTAAAACTAGTGCATGCTAACTTTTAGTCTTGCAGAAGCACAAGCACATATTGAATAACATCATTCCATTGTGGGGAAAAGATAGCGTGCGCTAGCTTTCCCTCTTTCAAAAACACAAGCACATCTCAAACAACATCATCCTAGCATGGAGGAAAGCTTGCACATGCTAAACTTCCCTCTCACACAAGCACAAGCACATCTCGAATAACATCATTCCACCGTTAAGTAAAGCTAGCGCGTATTAGATTTCCCTATTGCGCAATCACAAATGCATCTCGAACAAAATCATTCCATCATGGGGTAAAGCTAGCGCGCACTACCCTACCCTCTTACACAAGCACAAGCGCATCTCAAACAACATCATTCCAATGTTGTGCATCTCGAACATCATCTTACCATGGGGGAAAGCTAGCGCGTGCTAGCTTTCCCTCTTACACAAGCATATACACATCTCGAACAAGATCATTCCACTGTGGAGGAAGGCTAGGGTGTGCTAGCTTTCTCGAACATTCCTCTTGCACAAGCACAAGAACATCTCAAACAACATCATTCCACCGTTAAGGAAAGCTAGTGCGTGTTATATTTCCCTCTTGCATAAGCACAAGTGCATCTCGAACAACATCATTCCACCATGGTGGAAAGTTAGCGCCTGCTATATTTCTCCGTTGCACAAGCACAAGACCATATCGAACAACATCATTCCAGTGTTGTGCATCTCGAACATCATCCTACCATGGGGGAAAGCTAGTGCATGCTATCTTTCCCTCTTACACAAGTATATATACATCTAGAACAAGATCATTCCACTATGGGGGAAGGCTAGCATGTTCTATCTTTCTCTCTTGTACAAGCACAAGCGCATCTCGAACAACATCATTTCTCTATGGGGTAAAACTAGTGCATGATAACTTTCAGTGTTGCAGCAACACAAGCACATCTTGAATAACATCATTCCATTGTGGGGAAAATCTAGTGTGTGCTAGATTTCTCTCTTTCACAAACACAAGCACATCTCCAACAATATCATTCTGGCATGGAGGAAAGCTTGAACATGCTAAACTTCCCTCTTGCACAAGCACAATCAAATCTCAAACAACATCATTCCACTGTTAATGAAAGCTAGCGTGTGATAGATTTCCCTCTTGCATAAGCACAAGCACATATCAAACAACATCATTCCACAATGGGGGAAAGCTAATGAGTGCTATCTTTACCTCTTACACAAGCACAAGTGCATCTTGAACAACATCATTCTAGTGTTGGGGAAAGCTATCGCATGCTAGATTTCCCTCTTGCACAAGGACAAGCGCATCTCGAACATCATCCTACCATGGGGGGAATCTAGCGTGTGTTAGCTTTCCCTTTTACACAAGAATATACACATATCGAACAAGATCATTCCACTATGGGGGAAAGCTACCGTGTTCTATCTTTCTCTCTTGCACAAGAACAAGCGCATCTCGAACAACATCATTCCTTCGTGGGGTAAAACTAGTGCATGCTAAATTTTAGTCTTGCAGAAGCACAAGCACATCTTGAATAACATCATTCCATTGTGGGGAAAAGCTAGTGTGTTCCATGTTTCCCTCTTTCACAAACACAAACACATCTCGAACAACATCATTCTAGCATGGAGGAAAGATTGCACATGCTAAACTTCCCTCTTGCACAAGCACAAGCACATCTCAAACAACATCATTCCACAGTTAAGGAAAGATAGCACGTGTTAGCTTTCCCTCTTGCATTAGCACAAGTGCATCTCGAACAACATCATTCTACCATGGGGGAAATCTAGCGCGTTCTATCTTTCCCTCTTACACAAGCACAAGCACATCTCGACCAACATCATTACAGTGTTGGGGAAAGCTAGCACATGCTAGCTTTCCCTCTTGCACAAGCACAAGTGCATCTCAAACATCATCCTACCATGGGGGAAAGCTAGCGCGTTCTAGCTTTCCCTCTTACACAAGTATACACACATCTCGAACAAGATCATTCCACTATGGGGGAAACCTAGCGTGTGCTAGCTTTCTCTCTTTCACAAACACAAGCGCATGTCTAACAACATCATTCCTTCATGGGGTAAAACTAGTGCATGCTAACTTTCAATCTTTCAGAGGCACAAGCACATCTTGAATAACATCATTCCATTGTGGGGAAAACCTAGCATGTGTTAGCTTTCCCTCTTTCTCAAACACAAGCACATATTGAACAACATCATTCTAGCATGGAGGAAATCTTGAACATGCGATACTTCCCTCTTGCACAAGAACAAGCACATCTCAAACAACATCATTCCACCATTAATGAAAGCTAGCGCGTGTTATCTTTCCCTCTTGCATAAGCACAAGTGCATCTAGAAGAACATCATTCCACCATGGTGGAAAGCTAGTGCATGCTAGATTTCTCTCTTGTAGAAGCATAAGGCCATCTCAAACAACATCATTCCAGTCTTGTGCATCTCGAACATCATCCTACCATGGGGGAAAGCTAGCACGTGCTAGCTTTCCCTCTTACACAAGCATATACACATCTTGAAAAATATCATTCCACTGTGGGGGAAAGCTAGCATGTGCTAGCTTTCTCTCTTGCAAAAGCACAAGCACATCTCGAACAACATCATTCCTCCATGGGGTAAAACCAGTGCATGCTAAATTTCAGTCTTGTAGAAGCACAAGAACATCTTGAATAACATCATTCCATTGTGGGGAAAAGCTAGTGTGTGCTAGCCTTCCCTTTTTCAAAAACACAAGACATCTCGAACAACATCATTCTAGCATGGAGGAAATCTTGAACATGATAAACCTCCCTCTTGCACAAGCACAAGCACATCTCAAACAACATCATTCCACCATTAAGGAAAGCTAGCGCGTGTTAGATTTCCCTCTTGCATAAGCACAAGTGCATCTTGAACAACATCATTCCACCATGGTGGAAAGCTACTGCCTACTAGCTTTCTCCCTTGCAGAAGCACAAGATCATCTCAAACAACATCATTCTAGTGTTGTGCATCTCGAACATCATCCTACCATGGGGGCAAGCTAATGCATGCTAGATTTCCCTCTTACACAAGTATATACACATATCGAACAAGATCATTCCATTGTGGGGGAAGGCTAGCGTGTGCTATCTTTCTCTCTTGCACAAGCACAAGCGCATATCGAACAACATCATTCCTCTGTGGGGTAAAACTAGTGCATGCTAACTTTCAGTCTTGCAGAAGCACAAGCACATCTTGAATAACATCATTCCATTGTGGGGAAAAGCTAGCGTTTGCTAGCTTTCCCTCTTTCACAAACACAAGCACATCTCCAACAACATCATTCTAGCATGGAGGAATGCTTGCACCTGCTAAACTTCCCTCTTGCACAAGCACAATCAAATCTCAAACAACATCATTCCACCGTTAAGGAAAGCTAGCATGTGTTAGCTTTCCCTCTTTCATAAGCACAAGTTCATATCGAACAACATCATTCCACAATTGGGAAAAGCTAAGGCGTGTTATCTTTCCCTCTTACACAAGCACAAGTGCATATCGAACAACATCATTCTAGTGTTGGGGAAAGCTAACACATTCTAGATTTCCCTCTTGCACAAGCACAAACGCATCTCGAACATCATCCTACCATGGGGGAAAGCTAGCGTGTGCTATCTTTCCCTCTTACACAAGCATATACACATCTCGAACAAGATCATTCCACTGTCGGGGAAAGCTAGCGTGCGTTATCTTTCTCTCTTGCACAAGAACAAGCGCATATCAAACAACATCATTCCTTCATGGGGTAAAACTAGTGCATGCTAAATTTTAATCTTCCAGAAGCACAAGTACGTCTTGAATAACATCATTCCATTGTGGGGAAAAGCTAGCATGTGCCATGTTTCCCTCTTTCACAAACACAAGCACATCTCGAACAACATCATTCTAGCATGGAGGAAATCTTGCACATGCTAAACTTCCCTCTTGCACAAGCACAATCACATATCAAACAACATCATTCCACCCTTAAGGAAAGCTAGCATGTGTTATCTTTCTCTCTTGCATAAAAAGAAGTGCATCTCGAACAACATCATTCCACCATGGGGGAAAGCTAGTGCATGTTAGCTTTCCCTCTTACACAAGCACAAGCGCATCTCAAACAACACCATTCCAGCGTTGGGGAAAGCTAGTTCATGCTAGCTTTCCCTCTTGCACAATCCCAAGCGCATCTCGAACATCATCCTACCATGGGGGAAAGCTAGTGTGTTCTAGCTTTCCCTCTTACACAAGAATATACACATATTGAACAAGATCATTCCACTTTGGGGGAAATCTACCGTGTGCTAGATTTCTCTCTTTCACAAGCACAAGCGCATCTCAAACAAAATCATTCCTCCGTGGGGTAAAACTAGTGCATGCTAACTTTCAGTCTTGTAGAAGCACAAGCACATCTTGAATAACATCATTCCATTGTGGGGAAAAGCTAGCGTGTGCCAACTTTCCCTCTTTCACAAACACAAGCACATCTAGAACATCATCATTCTAGCATGGAGGAAATCTTGCACATGCTAAACTTCCCTCATGCACAAGTGCAAGCACATCTAAAACAACGTCATTCCACCGTTAAGGAAAGCTAGAATGTGTTATCTTTCCCTCTAGCATAAGCACAAGTGCATCTCGAACAACATCATTCCACCATGGTGGAAAGCTAGCGCCTGCTAGCTTTCTCTCTTGCACAAGCACAAGACCATCTTGAACAACACAATCCACCATGGGGGAAATCTAGCACATGCTAGCTTTCCCTCTTGCACAAGCACAAGCGCATCTCGAACATCATTCCATTGTGGGGGAAATCTAGCGCGTGCTAGCTTTCCCTCTTGCACAAGCATAAACTCATCTCACACATCATTCAACATGGGGGAAATCTAGCATGTGATAGATTTCCCTCTTACACAAGCGCATCTCAAACAACAAATTATTTTCTAGATTGTCTAACCCAGCATTATCAGGAGGTGAAATATCACCTTCATCACACTTGTTTTGTTAAACTTTATCTTGCAAATATGAGTTGTCCCTACCCCACTAATTCTCTACTTCTTCATTCTCAGACATCCATTCTTCATCTTCCTCTGAAAGAGCCAGTAAAACATCATATGACATACCCTGTAAGTAGTCTTTCACAACAGAGCCTTCATCATCAAGGTTTTCTGCACTTTTATAATGATGTTCATCATTCTCAAGGATTCTTGATCATACATAGTGCCTTTGTTTCTAATCACTGTCACTTGAAATTGTATCAAGCTCTGAGACATAGCCATGTTCTTGGATAGAGCATGGTTTTTTTTGTCCATGTAATGATAAAAGTAAGCACATAATTGTTCCATGTATTTCATATGCATTGGAAGGTGAGAACCTATGGATACATCATCCTCTCCATCATGATTACACTCCTACAACCTATGGTAATGAGAGCCTAGCATTGTCTTATTTAGAGGAGCATTTGAATTTTAGGTCTTTTGGTCATTCAAGCTATCAAAATTTCCCAAAGAGTGCATTTCCATCCATTGCATATAACAAGGTAAATGATGATGACCCAACTACAAACACATAGTTGAAGTGAAATAATGTTCATTTGATCGATGCATACTAATAGGTAGAACCTCGGGTAGAGTATTTATATGCACTTATTTTCCATCAAAATCGAGTAGCAAAAGAACCATGCAGAATACAAATTCTTAATCGGTTTTCTGAACCAATTGTTACAATTTGAGAGGCTGCTAATATTTAAGCTTAAGGAAATGGACAACTACATGGGGGACAGACTATGATTTATTGTAGTGCATCTGTGCTCAATCCTCTTCACAAATATTGTTTCCAAACTGTTGTGGATGATGCTCGATCCTTGTCCAATGACTATATAGGCCCACTTGATTTTATTGTCATCACTTATGAGGAAGAAAGGGTCTCTAATTGCAGTGTTTAAGGGATGGAGGATATGTCAACATTTCTGCCAATCCCTTACTTGGAATATTACTCTGTGGGTATGACGGAGACCCCCGACCCTTGGGCCAAGATCCACGCAGGATCATTCTAAATCTTCCCCTGAGTTTGACTGACTCTTTGATTTCCCCACAGGGAATACTTCACACACACAAACAGGTGTACTCCATAGGTCCTTCTGAGTTATACCTATGTGTTCAAACTCCGACGTTAACTCCACAACTGACCAACAAATGTGATCAGGGCTTTTCCCTTTCGAGATTTCGGATTTCGCGAATCCTATTGTCGAGCCCCTTGTCTCTTCAACCTCCGAAACCCAAAACTTCAACAAGGCTTGACTCCTTCAATGGGTCGAACACACGCCTCTTGTTGCCACTTATTTCAGCTTTTCGGGACTTGAGTGATCGACCAACACTCATTCCTCTTCCCTTATGATTTCCCGGTTTTCGAAATTTCCCCCTTTTGGCGAGATCGATGGTCTTTCAAGACTTTCTCCGAAGCTCTACCACCTCTTTCGGCTTTTGTGAAATGTATCCTCCGACTCGTGTTTGGGACCCTGCTTTCGACTTTTCGCTCTTCACGATTTCAGGAGTTGCGTTGACATGCAACTCTACCTCTTGACTCCCAGAACCCCGAAACCCGATTGGGGCCCAAAGCTCTTCTTCGACGACCTTTTCGAGATTTTTCTCCTTCCTCTCTTTGGGATTTTTTGAACCGGAAGTTTGAACTCTCGATTCCAAAAATCATTGCCCCCTTTGCTTCCCGACACCCGAAGTGTCGAAATCCCAAAATTCCACGCCAAACTCCTATCGCGTTTCATGACTTCAGGATTTTCACTCCACTATGTCCCGACTCCTTGTCATCAAGACTCCCAAAATACCGAACCCTGAATTTCCGAAGTGTTGAAACTCACTTGTTCAACTTCACACGTGATAATCCCTTTTGCAATTCAGGAATGTGAATGACCAAAGGTTTTGGTCTGCACTTCAACCTTATGAAACCCGAATTTCCGAAATGATCTAATGGATCAACTGACCACAATAAACGATCCACATTGATTCTTGAAACCAAAGTGATGGGTTCACCCAAATCCTAACCACCCTCCAACTTCACTGAATCCTACGGTCCTCGCGACCTCGCAAGTTCTCCATGGAGACTTCTAACCGTCTGATTCACAACTCAAGAATCTCTGGCCAAACTGACTTGGCGTCCTTCCACTGAACTTAAATTATGCACGATGATTTCGCTCCCCATCTCCTTTTGAAGTGTTTCAATCTCTGTCTTCCTTTGAAGTGTCCAAAGGTGTTATCCCTCCCAAGATTTTACTTGTAAACTTAAGTCTCCAAGAGAGGTCCTACTCGCACTCCTTGAGGCAATCTTTCAAATAACCTCTAGTTATTTGAGTCCTTGACTCTGTGCACTCTTTGCAACAACAATCCTTCCACCTTCACCTTAGTTGATAACTTCTAAGGCTTTAGCTAGCCTTCACACACCTTGCACAACTATGTGCTTCACCTGCACTTCTTCTAGTATGAGAACAACAGTGTCTCTCCTGAGCTTTCTGAGATAAAACTCAAACTCTTGTCAACGCACACCTTGCGGACGTTTCACTGCACTCCTTGCAGGAACTCTCAGGATGAGAAACAATTGAAACTCATTCTTCTCCTCTCTCAGACTTCATAAACTTAACATGAAATCACAGATTTAACATAGCATTGAAACAAATGCATACAGAGAAACAAAACAATTGTAAACATACCATTCAACAAATGTAAACAGTAAGCATCACAACACCATGAAAATTGAGCCAAAGCTTCATTTATTAACTCAAGTGCTACTGTACATGGGTTCTTCTCTACAACTCTCTGCTACAGCTCTACATCTTATGAATTCTGAATGCTCATCCATAATTACAGTGATACAAGGGTGAGGCTGTCTATATTCGTTTTCCCTCCTACTCTCTAAACTGTCTAATCTATGAATTCAAATCTACCTACTTTCATTAATTACGTATAAATGTTTTTACATTCTACAGATGAGAGCAGTGCTCAAGATATGTTTACAACATATAATATATAAATGTAAGTATGCTTCCCCCAACTATCACATTAATATCCACTTCATTAATTTTTCAAAACATTTCAAAAACGTGCGCTGGTGCTTTTCTAGCTGTCTTCCGCCTTTTACGTTAATTAGCTGGTTGCTTACAATGCTCCTGCATCATACTCCCTCGCTTGAAAATTTTCATGAACTCCTGTTCATGAGCTCTTGCACAATTTATCCATGCTTTTGAATTTCTTCTTCATCTTCCCAACTAGCATTTTCAATTGGATGTCCCTTCCATTTGATCAAGTATTCAAAATACTCTTTTCTCTTGGTCTTTTTGCTAACCATTTTGTCAATTATGCTTTCCATCTGCGGCTTTTCAGCTAGAGGCATTTTTTTGGTCCATTGAACCTCTTTATGTTCCTCCTCTGCTCCTGCTTCTTCATCTCTGTAAGGGTACAAATCCACAACATTGAATATTGGTGAGATTCCGACCCCATCGGGTAATTCAATCTCATATGCGTTTGCTCCAAATTTCCTTATGACCTTGCACAGTCCAATCGTTTTCATCTTCATTTTGTTATGTGGTCCCCTTGGGAAACTTTCCTTCCTCAAATGCACAAGAATCAGATCACGAACTTCAAATTGAATTTCTCACCTGTGTTGATCTACTCTCCGCTTGTATTCTTGACTTGAACTCTGCAATCTCTCCTTAATTCGGTTGTGAAGCTCTTTCATTCCTTCTGCAAAGTACTCGGCACTAGCACTCCTCAATTCATTTTGTTCCAAATATTTCAATTCAGAAACTCCCCCTGGTTTCATTCCATATACAATCTGGAATGGACTCTACCCTTTTCTTATGTTAAGAGAATCATTATAAGCAAATTCCGCCTATGGAAAAATGTGATCCCATTGACTGTGGTGTTCAGTCACTAAGCTTCTTAACAAATCTCCCAAGCTCCTGTTCATGGCCTTTTTCTGTCCATCCATCTGAGGATGATATGTTGAGATAAAAGACAAACTTATCCCCAACTTCTTCCATAAGGTCCTCTAGAAATTTCCTATGAACTTGGTGTCTCGATCAGAAATGATACTCCTTAGCAAGTCATGAAGTCTGACGACTTCCTTGAAAAACAGGTTCGCAATATGACTTGCATCATTGGTTTTCTGGCATGGTATGAAATGTGCCATCTTTGAAAATATGTCGACTACCACAAATATTGAATGACATCCTATTTGTGTTCTTGGAAGTCCCAATATAAAATCCATGCTCAATGCGTCCCGCGACCTTTCTGGTATGGGTAATGGTTGATATAACCCTTTGTTCTATCTTTTTCTTTTTGTGTGCTGACAAATTCTGCATCTGTCCACAAATTTCTTAACATTTTTCCTCATCCCTGGCCAAAAATATAAGCCATTCAACTTTGAGAACGTCTTATCATGACCGAAGTGCCCAGCCAATCCTCCACTATGTTTTTCTTTCAAAAAATTCTCCCTCATGGAGCATTTTGGAATACATAGTTGATTGCCTCGGAATAATAACCCATCCTAGATCATGTATTCAGTCCATTGGATTTTGTCCCTGAGAACTGGATTCTCAGATGCCTCATATGCCTCCTTAAAATCTGGGTCATCCCTGTACATTTCTTTGAGGTTATCAAAACCTAAAGTCTTGACTCTGAATTCCTGCATAAGCAAACATTTCCTGCTCAAAGCATCAACAACTTTGTTAGCAGTTCTAGAAATATGCTTAATCACAAAAGTAAAATTTTGCATGAATTCAACCCATTTATCATACTTTTGGTTCAACTTCTCCTGTTGAGTCACAAATTGTAAGGCGTGATTATCATTGTACAAAACAAACTCTTTAGGAACCAAAGAATGTCTCCATTTCTTCAATGCTTGTATGACGGCATAGAATTCCTTGTCATATGTTGAGTACTTAATCTTCGCTTCATTCAGTTTCTCACTGAAATATGCAATCGGCCTGTCATCTTAGCTCAAGACCGCTCCAATTTCAAATCCACTCGTGTCACACCTAACCTGGAATGTCTTGCTGAAATCTGGCAAAACCAGAATTGGCTGCTCAGTGATCCTCTTCTTCAACAAATTGAAGCTCTTCTCTGCTTCTTTTGTCCAGTGAAAAGATTTATGTCTTTTCTTCACCGTATCCATCATTGGTGCAATAATTCCACTGAAATTTCGGATGAATTTCCTGTAGAAGCTAGCCAAACCATGGAAGCTTCGTACTTCAAATATACTCTTCGACGATGGCCAATTCTTAATTGCCTCAATCTTTTCCGGATCCATCCTTAATTCATTTGCATAGATAACAAAACCGAAATAAATGAGTTCTTTCCTCATAAATGATGATTTCTTCATATTGATCAACAATTTCTCTTGTTGTAATCTCCTCATCACTGTAGCTAAATGATTTAAGTGTTCTACTTCTGTTTTGTTGAAAATCAATATATCATCAAGATATACAATGACGAATTTACCTATGAAATCCTTCAGGACTTCATTCATCAACCTCATGAAAGTACCGGGTGCATTCGTTAAGACAACCCCTCATTCGTCTTGAATGATGTCTTCCATTCATCACCTTCTCTCATTCGAATTTTATGATACCCACTTTTCAAATCAATCTTTGAAAAAAACTTTGCTCCACTAAAGAAATCCATCAAGTCATCCATCCTTGGCAATGGAAATCTGTATCTGATGGTAATCTTATTGATTTCCCTTGATTCTGTACACATTCTCCAGCCTCCGTCTTTCTTTGGGCTGAGCACTGTTGGAACAACGCATGGACTCAAGATCTCTCGAATCAATCCTTTGTCCATTAAGTCCTAGACCTGTCTCTTAACTTCTTCATTTTCCTGCGGTGTCAATCTGTACGTGGATTTGTTTGGAAAATTGGCTCCAGGTATAAGGTCAATATGATGGCTTATACTCCTGATAGGTGGCAACGAATAAGGTAGTTTGTCCACTACTATATCAGCAAACTCTCCCAACAATTCCTGGATTTCTTCTGGTAAATCATCTATTCTTGTACTGGTCAAAACAATTATGGGCTTCCTGACCATAATAAATTGTGTGTCTTCCTTCTTCTTAACCTCATTAAGAAGTTCCTTCCCGCTCATGAGAAGTACAGTGTTGCTCACCTCTGTTTTCACTTCTTGTTTCTTAATTGGCAACAACATGTGAGTCCTACCATTTTTTTCCAGGGTGTATGTGTTCTTTCTCCCATCATGAACTACGTTTTTGTCATATTGTCATGGTATACCCAGCAATAGATGAAAAACATCCATGGGAATGACATCACATAATATTTCATCTTTATATCCTCCTATTTTAAATTCAACTAAACACTGTTTAGTGACATTTACCTGGTGTCCTTTTTGTAGCCACGAAACTATGTATGGGCTTGGATGTGCAATAGTCTCCGGCTACAACTTTTCTACCATCTCTGTAGATACGAGATTGTCTGTGCTACCACTGTCCACTATGACCTTGCATACCCTATCCTTAGTTTTGCAAGCAGTCTGAAACAGACTATTTCTTTGGGCTGGGTTCTCTGCCTCCTTCTCTGGCTTCAAGAGAATTTTCCTCATCATCAAAGATCTTCCACCCTCAGTGTCTTCTGCCTCAACATTCCATCCTTGAGCTTCAGCAATGTGAGTTTCACCACCATCTTTCTTCCTATATGGACACTCATAATATTTATGTCCAATTTTTCCACCGATGAAGAATTTCACTTCACCTCCTCTACCTCTTCCTCTTCCTCTGGCTCAAGGAAAAGTATTTCTATCAGCATACTGCCTTCCCTGTGAGCTTCCTCCTCTTTCAGGTTGAGTTTGAGGTTTCTTCCCTTCTTCCTTAGGTCTCTGAGTTCTGTCTTGGGCAATTGTTTTGCCTCTGCTTTGACTTCTACCTCGGCCTCTTTGACCTTGCTTCTGGATAAACTTCTCTTCAGCTTTCAGATCCATCTAATAAGCATCTTCCACAGTCCGAATGGTCATCATGCTCATCTCATCTTGAATTTCATATCGCAGACCATTCATGTACCTACAAACTTTTTCATCATCGCTTTCCCGATGACCTGCTCTGATGTTTATCCTGTAGAATTATTCAGTGTATTCTTTCACTAACATCATCTTCTCTCTCAAATTCTACATCCTTCGAAACAAAGTGATTTGATAATCCCTAGGTATAAATTTGGCTTTCATCTTTACAACCATTCTATCCCATATTTTCATTTTCTGCTTGCCTTTGCAACATCTATCAGCTTGCAGTTCATCCCACCATAGTCTTGCATGCCCTTTAAGTCTATTAACAACATGTTTGACCTTCTTGTCTTCCTCAACATCCTCATAGTCGAAGTATTTATCCATATCTCTAATCCAGTCTAGAAGCTCTTCAACATCCAAGTTTCCCTCATAGAATGGAATGTCCATTTTCGCTCTGGCACCTATCCTTGCAACAGCCTTGAATAGGCGTGCATCTGCAGCATCTTTGACTACAACTTTTTCTTCTTCATTTCCAGCTTCATTTCCACTTTCATCTTCGCTGATATCGCCAGCGTCAACTATGCGCCTCTGTGTTGTCTCCATGGCATCACGCCTGGCATGTAACTCGCGCATTTATCTTTCCCTTGTTGGATCAGTAATTGGCATTGACCTGTCTCTTCTTCTCGGCAGCATGGCTGTAAAATGTTCCTCTTTTCTCTGCTATAGAAAGCAAAGAACTTGTTCTACAACTCTGATACCACAACTAACACAGACCCCCAACCCTCAAGCCAAGATCTGCGCAGGATCATTCTAAATCTTCCCCTGAGTCTGATTGACTCTTTGATTTCCCCATAGGGAATACTTCACACACACAAATAGGTGTATTCCATAGGTCCTTGTGTGTTATACTTATGTGATCAAACACTGGCGTTAACTCCACAACCGACCAACAAATGTGATCAGGGATTTTTCCCTTTCGCGATTTTGTATTTCGCGATTTCGTGAATCCTATTGTCGAGCCCCTTGTCTCTTCAAAATATGAAACCTGAAACGTCAACAAGGGTTGACTCCTTCAATGCGTCGAACACATGCCTCTTGTTTCCACTTATTTCATCTTTTCAGGACTTGAGTGATCGACCAACACTTGTTCCTCTTCCCTTATGATTTCTCGGTTTCCGAAATTTCCCCTTTTTGGCGAGATTGATGGTCTTTCAGAACTTTCGCCAAAGCTTGACCACCTCTTTCAACTTCCATCACATGTATCCTTCGAATGGTGTTTGGGATCCTACTTTCAGTTTTTCTCCCTTCGTGATTTCGGGAGTTGCGTTGATATGAAACTCTGTCTCTTGACTCCCGGAACCCCGAAACCCGATTGGGGCCCAAAGCTATTCTTCTGCAACCTTTTCGGGAGTTTTCTCCTTCCACTCTTTGGGATTTCACAAACCAAAAGTTTGAACTCTCAATTCCAAAAATCATTGTCACTCTGCTTCCCGACACTTGAAGTGCTAAAATCATGAAATTCCACACCAAAGTCCTGTCGCGTTTCGCGACTTCGGGATTTTCACTCCACTATGTCCCGGCTCCTTATCGTCAGGACTCTCGAAATACTGAACCCTAAATTCCTGAAGTGTTGAAACTCACTCGTTTAGCTTCACATGCAATAATACATTTCGTGGTTCGGGAATGTGAATGACCAAAGGTTTTGGTCTACACTTCAACCTTACGAAATCTAAATTTACGAAATGATCTAACGACTCAACTGACCAAAATAAATGGTCCACGTTGATTCTTGAAATGAAAGTGATGGGTTCACCCAACTCCTAACCACCTTGTGGCTTCACTGGATCCTACGGTCCTCGTGACTTCGCGAGTTCTCCATGGAGAATTCTGACCGCCTAATTCACTCCTCAAGAATCCCTGGCCAAACTGACTTGGCATCCTTCCACTGAACTTAACTTTTGCATGATGATTTCACTCCCCGTCTCCTTTTGAAGTTTTTCGATCGTCGTCTTCCTTTTAAGTGTTCAAAGGTGTTATCCCTCCTGAGCTTTTACTTGTGAACTTAAGTCTCCAAGAGAGGCCCTTCTCGCACTCCTTGCAGAAATCTTTCAAATAACATCTAGTTATTTGAGTCCTCAACTCTGCGCACTCTTTGCAACAACAATCCTTCCACCTTCACCTTAGTTGATAACTTCTAAGGCTTCAACTAGCCTACGTACACCTTGCACGGCTCTATTCTTCACCTGCACTTCCGCTAGTATGAGAACAACGGTATCACTCCTGAGCTTTCTGAGATAAAAATCAGACTCTTGTCAACGCACACCTTGTGGACGTTTCACTGCACTCCTTGCAGGAACTCTCAAGATGAGAAACAATTGAAACTCATTCTTCTGCTCTCTCAGACTTCATACACTTAACATGAAATCACACATTTAACACAGCATTGAAACAAATGCATATAGAGAAACAAAACAACTATAAACATACCATTCAACAAATGTAAACAGTAAGCATCGCAACACCATGAAAATTGAGCCAAAGCTTCATATATTAACTCAAGTTCTCATGTACATGGGTTCTTCTCTACAACTCTCTGCTACAGCTCTACAGCTTATGAATTCTGAATGCTCATCCATAATTGTAGTGATACAAGGGTGAGGGTGTCTATATTCATTTTCCCTCCTACTCTCTAAACTGTCTAATCTATGTATTCAAATCTACCTACTTTCATTAATTACGTATAAATTCCTTTACATTCTACATATGAGAGCAGTGCTCAAGATCTATTTACAACATCTAAGATATAAATGTAAGTATTCTTCCCCTAGCTATCACATTAATATCTGCTTCATTAATTTTTCAAAACATTTCAAAAACGTGTGTTGGTGCTTTTCCAGTTGTCTTCCACCTTTTGCGTTGCTTGGCTAGCTGCTTACGATGCTTCTGCATCAGGGTACATGAAATTCATAGATTATGAAACTAGGTGACAGATATTCCTATGTAAATTTCTTGCAAATTTATTTAAATTCCAAACCCATGGTCGAGCTAAGCATAGCCAACCTAGGGAAGCATTAATAGGCTTTAGGTATTATTTGTTTTGAAGAATCTATGGATTAGTTTCATCACAAAAACCAAAATGATATTGAAATCACAGTTTCGGTTAGTAACGTCCTTCTTGTTGCAGAAACCCAAGAAAACATAGATAAAATCCCATATCTAATCTATAAATCCAAACCCAAGAAAACCACACAAAGATATCTTCAGTACCCTTGACCAAGTCAACCAAGACCATGCCCATATTTAAGTCACAACTCTTTCTGTCATAAACAAGCTAGCAAGTTAGCAACCCTTTTTTCTACCCAAACTACCTCTAGCTCAACTTCTTCGTATGATTATCCAATAAATGACATAATTTGGTCCTGTCAAGAAGTCCCTTGGATCAGTAATCGAGTTATGATATTAAGGTTTCAGGTGTTCTTACTTATATATGTGATCCACATGGGACGACTCTTCCAAGATAGCATGGGTCTGAACCCACCACTACAAATAGTCCCCGAGAATTGTTCCTTGGAATTAGTATGCATGGATAACTTTAAGAAGTTCTAGAAAAGTAATCTATCCTTCAACCAAATTCAACCTTCAGATCGGCAACACTAGATAAATGTTTGAAAATGCCAGTGTAATTTTGAAGGGGTAACAATTACTCTTTTAATGACATAATATTCATCGTAGCATTTTGGTTAAGTACGCATACGTTTAATGACATAATATTCATCATGGAATTTTTCTTAAGTACGCATATCCACAAGTAGTTGGTTTTGAGTATGTTAGAATTAGGGAAAAAATTGAAAAATAAAATGCTTTTAAATTCTTGTTTACTAGATCAACACATATGAGAAAAGATATAAACAGATCTTAATACAAACAAAAATTTTGAGTGTAAAATACAAACCTTTAGCTTACCTCCTGATCAATGAAAGATGTACCTGTCACATGTGTGGATGTAGACCTCTTGTATATGCTCAGAAAATTAGTTTGATCTCTATCAATATGGACCGAGGGATAGTTTTCCAAGAAACAGACCACAAAAATGATATTTGAGACAGCAGCAGCAAGTACAACAAAACCCCACAATAGAAAACAACAAGACTTTCAAAGATGAACCATCATTAGCTATATATTTCTGTCAAAAATAGACAAAGGCCTTTTATATATTTACAATGGGTCCACTGAAGATAACTGCCAACTAAAGAAAATAGTAAACTAAATGTATGTAGTAGAAGGATGGAAATACATTGTAAATAATGCAATGCATGCAAATTGAAGGTTGAAAGATGTAAATAACTATCATACATGTTGTTATATAAGATAGAAAAATTCCCTCAAGGGATAGGTATTGCTAGTGAGGCATCTTCCTTGGGTTGCATCATTGGAGGGGTGTCCATTAAGTGAGTGCATCCTCATGCACCACATCAATTCCTCCCTATTTAGTTGAAAGTGTACACACTTTCTCAATGAGCTAGGGGAATGTGGCTTCAAACAAAGATTGAGATAACCACTTGAATTGGATTGGGAGTTATGATTTACACTCCATGAGATCAAAGTTA
Organism: Picea sitchensis; assembly: GCA_010110895.2. NCBI lineage: Eukaryota > Viridiplantae > Streptophyta > Pinopsida > Pinales > Pinaceae > Picea > Picea sitchensis. The sequence continues at coordinate 39,077 of SNQJ01S0065867.1, read as the reverse complement.
TGTTTCTACTGCCAAGTGGATATGATGCACACATATAGTAGTGTATATTTTGAAAAAAGAGGTTGATAATCTCAGATGGCATCTACTAGGTGAGATCTCTAAACTTCATCTTGCAAAAGAGAATGTTTATACAACTTTAGGTTATTAATGGTCACCACGTCATGAACAAACAATCATTAGGGAATCTATAGACAATATGAATTATCATTGATATTTTGTATAATGGTGTGTGACACGTAATGTATAGGTTTGAGTTTGTGATTCTATTGTCCTTTGAAACATTGATTGTTGAGATATAAACAGACTTTATCCCCACTTGAAATTGTGTAGGAAATGTATGACAGTCTTGTATTGAGCATTTGAATCTACTAGTGTTGTTGCAACTTGTGAATGGATGTGCTACAATTTAAAAAAATGAATGAAGCAGGTTTCTATTCATGTTGTTGGTGTGGGGAGGTTGTGGGATGAAGAGTGACTAGTATCTCATAAGGATAGTCAAGGGTTGATACCCATAGCATGCTTCAAATGGTAGGTACCTTGTTGGTTTATTCATTGCCCTATTATAGTTGTGTTGTAGTACATGTAAATATGTATCACACTATTTATTGCAAGTGTAATAAATATGAAGTGCATGTACTAAAATGAGAATCATCACTTTAGTCTATACATGTGTTTGAGGGTGAAATGTTGTAGAAAGTTAAAATTGACATCCTAGTAATTTCCATAGTGTTTTCCAGAAGGTGTAGAGAAAGTCAGAGTCATGATCAAAGATAATGTCAAGAGGTAGCCCAAAACAAGTAAAAACATGAGAGAAGAAGAGTTTGTTGTTACACAGTGGCTTTGATACACAATATAAAGATGGCCATTTTTGACAAACAATGAAAACCAATGTAAGATACCTCCTTAGATACCTTATCGGGTTTTCTTCTATATCCACAAGACTGTGTGTATTTTCGTTTAATTTTCTAAATCAGGTAATTTGACAAATAGTTCGTATACAATCTTCTTACAAGATTATGTAAATTAAGATGAAACTTATAATGTTCACACGGATATATTGGCACAATTGAGAGAGTATTTGTTGCACTCTACTGCTTAAACTTGATGGGAAATAATGACAAAATCAGTCTCAATACATAGAAGAAAATAAATAGAAGAACCTGGGTTATGCAATGTGTGTGTATTCTTCAAGATCCCAGTTCTCCGAGGAATAATCAACAATAGTATTTATGGAATATATCAGCATGTAGGTGCCCCGAATATTGCAGCAGCGCTACCATAGATGGAGTTGGTGTAAGGAAACCCCATGACCTCCACACAACAAAAGCGAGTCTCAGAATGAGGAACTCTGTCCAGAATAGCAACATGACCTGTAGCAGCTTGGACACTCACCCAACCAATGAATGAGAGACTCAAAACAAGGGAGAATAGGATTAGATTCGGCCTTGTTGATTAAAACCTATCCCACAAACTCGGCCTCTATGCAAGAATTTGTGCCCAGCAAATTCGTCCCACCTTGGCAGCAGTTGCCCTACTCATAATGTGACCCTCCAGTGGGTAACTCACTCTCCTTTTGAGTAAACAACCTCTGTATCATTCAAATGTGCACCTAACAAAGAAGAATAAGAACCCAAATGATAGATTCGACCCCCCTTCTCAAAGTATTATTTAACACAGGGATCAATGTCATCGAGAAATCTTTAGTTCTCACAAGAAAACAATAATCAAGATAACTCTGTTAACCATGAATTCCAATGAAGAAATCTGAACCAGAGATAGATGAAGGGTTTCCAAAAACCCTTAGTCTCTATTCTCAATATCTCTCACAAATCTTTTTATCAAATGAGAAAATACAAAAATGAGGGGTGCCTCCTCTTTTCTCCTCTTTTATTTCTCATTGAATTAATTCCTGCTCACTTTACTTTTAATTTTCTTCTAAAGTCATTTTATGCTTGCACACTTTTCTCACAAAATCGTGGTGTTGCTTATTTCCCCTTTGGGGCTGGGTTACACCCAGGTTTGGCCCAGGCACCATACTTTGTTTTCCTTCCAAGAGAGGAGAACCCCGCTCGACCCTGAGGCTCGACCAAACTGGAAAACTCGCATATCTGATTCTCTACGGTATGATGAATAGTGCAGTCCATTTGGATTTGTAAAAATTGAACCATTGATTAATATATGTATTTTTTTTATCTCATGTTGTTTCATGCAAGATAGGTGAATAATGTATGTTCATTTAATTCAAAGTCACTTTTTCTTGTGGAGCAATTGCAAACATTTGATCTTGGCATGTACAATCATTTCAGATCATTAATAATTCTTGTTCCAAATCAGAGAAATCTTCTTAATCACATTCAAACTCAGAAGTTTATGGACTTGATGAGAAACACCCATCATTCATAATAGTAGCAACAATAGAAGAAAAAGTGCAAATTTGTGTCATCGTACTAGCAGAGAAAAGGTTTCAGAGTATTTCACAGGTGAGTAGCCATGGGTATAGTCTGTGTTCTGATAGGCTTACACAATTTTGGCAAATAATGCTAGAGTAGTTCTTTATTTCTATTATGTGTATCTAGCAATTGCAACTCTATTTGAGTGATGAAATTTGAAGAAATTGTGTTGGGAAACATGTCAGTGATATTGGTCTTGTAGAATTTACACATGCTTAGTTTGTTCAGTAATCTAGAAAATACTCACAATGTTTTGGGCAGTCTGGAGTAAGGTTCTCAAAAGCAACTGGCAGGCTTGTAGGACATACGGGATTAAATCAGGAAATTCAGTTTTTTAACACTTTAGTAACAAGTGAGATTTGGGATTAATTTAAAGTATTAACTTAGGTAATTCTGTCTTTTTAACAATTCCAGTGACTAGTGAGACAAGTGTGATTTGGGAGTAATTTGAGGTAGAACTATTGAGAGGTTGGCATGTGTGGAACTTCCAATCTAACACTAGATTGAAACTAGGCAGTACTTTGTTACTATCTAACCATCTTTCCAAAGTTGTAGTTTCAAGGTTAATTTTGTTGGTGCTTTAAGCCTTAACCAAAATATTAATGTAGGGTGTCATTGTAGGAAAGAAACAACTCTTTGGCTAGAGGGTGTAAACCAGCATGGATGTTTTCCAACACTAGAGCCAAGTATCAAGAGTGATAAGTTCCCAAAGGTGAGTGATGGATCTGATCAATGCCATAAAGATTCACTACATGTCTTATGGTATAAATGTATGCGCTTAAGGCATTCTAAGTAGTAGTGTAGCAGGTGCTTCTAGCTTGTGGACTTTTTAGGTGAATGACTGTTACATATGAGCAAATGGATTTCAGGAAGATGTTTTAAATTAATATGAACCTGTTCTCTTTTGATAAAAGGATGGTGTGGACAATGGTTAGTATCATGCATGTCTGATCCACACCTATTGCAATGAACTGAAACTATTTATTTTGAGGTTTCAACCTTTTCCCTTGCTTGTCTGGATTTGTTTTCAAAAATCTTTCCCTTGCCTCTTTTTTACAGTTCTCCTTTAGGACATTGGTTCGCATGATGACTAGGTTGTCTTTTCCAGAAAGCCAACAATCTATAGCTTGTTTAGATTGTTTCTTATGTGTTTTCAAATTGATATCCTCGGGAGTGTAGTAATGAGTTTTTTGATACATTTAGAGGACTTTCTTAGATATTGCCTTGTGAATTTTCTTAGATAAGTCCTGGATCAACTGGTTTTTGTAGATCTTACCTTTTCTAAGGATTTATTTTCCTTCTTTCTTCTTATGGTAGGATCATCTATAGCCAGACCATATGTTTCACAATTAGATCAGTTGTCAAGGAGTCTTTGCATTTTTTGAATTGATTTACTAACCTTCATGTTAGTACATAAACTAACCAGGCATTTGTGAAAATTGTATAGATTTCTCGCCAAGTATAAATCTCATAAGGGAGTTTGAATGCCTCTTGGGCCTTAAGATATTCTACAAACCTGCTAGGTAGAGCTGCTAGATAAACATGTTTCCAAAGAAAATTCTTGATGTCTTTAACCTAATATATTTTTTGAGTCCATTCTTGGTGAAAGTCTTCATAATGTGACATTTTTCTGCATTTCATATTCATGAGGATCAAAGAATGTTTTTCAGCAATTTCCTTTTCAGTGTCACACCAGTGTCTAAGAATTAGTGTAGTAAGGGAACCAATCATGTTCCTTTGTGGGTTCCCATTCTCATGATAAATGGCATCATCTATTTCATATTTCAATACTTCTTTCTCCATTTTTTCAACTAGATCTGCAAAGGATTATATCTCCCACCGTTTAGACAATGTGTCTGTAAATCATTGAATAATGGATTTGCAGGCCTTAATATCAGTATTTCCTTTCATTCACATAATTTTATAGGACACATACATCATATCAATGACTTGGAAAAAATTTCTAATGGTTAGGCCATCAATGCTCCATCCAAAATACCAATCATCAATAAAACTCTGAGCTTCAGGGAGCCTTCCTCTACCATAGAGGTTAGGGGCAGGAGCTCTATTCATATTCAAAGGAAGTGGTTCTCTTGCAGGAAGAATATTTGTAGAGGGTTGATACTCAGTGATGAGAGAATGAGATGAAGATTCAGCTTTCGGGGGAAAGTGAGAAGAAATTTTTTTCTTAACATTAGTTTCTTCAGGAGTATATACAGTAGAACTATTGGAGGTGATTTGGGGGGGGGGGGATATGTGAAGCATGTATAGATTTGTTTTGGGGTTTTTTAGTGACTTTTAGAATTCTCTTTCCCATCTTTGGGAAGGCTTGATCAAGGCATTCCCTTAATTCTTCATGATTTTCTTTTAATGAGCCCTTTTCTTCTTGGACCAGATTTCTTGTGACTTCAACATCACTTTTGACTTCATAGATCTTTTGTTGCATTTGGTTAACACTAGAGATGATCTTGTTTTTACTTACTTGTAGTTAGTCTATGTGTGTTTTGCAGGCATAGTCATTTGTTACAAAAGTATGGGTTTCCATACCTCGCAAAGTTGTATTGGTCCAATTTAATTGTTCAGATGCATTCTGAATCTTTCTTTCAATATTTCGCATCTAGGGATATTCTTTTGAAAGTACTAATGTAATGGATATGGATTGTTTTTCCCCATATTATAAGATAAGCCCTTTGAAAGGGGGGAAAATAGATGGAGATTCTAATTTTTTACCATCAAAGCCTTTCCATTTATGTCTAACACTAGAAGAATCAGATTCCATCATTTGGACGTCTTCGTTCTTTGTTTGTGTCAACCATTCATAGAAAGACAACCAACATTTGTTGTCTTTCATATAGGCTTGCCACGATGCAGACATTTCTAGTTTTTTCTCACAAGAAGTGGATTGATTAAATTCAATGGTCTATGGATGGGTAAATAAATTCCAATTTAACATTTTCTTTGCCCAATATTCATTTACTTTCCACTTCAGGCATCCTTTCATGATAGTAAAAAAAATTTGAATTTCTGGAATGGATGGATTTTCTATTTCATTACACAGGGGATTGTCAAATTGGCAGGGAGGAATAACAATATCTACTTGTTCCATTTCTGGCAGTGTCATTTCTGCAAGTCAATTTCCACAACTTCAGTTTCACCAAGTTCAATTCAGTTTTAGTTTTGTTAGTTTATTTTTGTTGTGTAGGTCTAGTGTAACAACCCTAGTTGAATATATGTTTAAGGATTACTAAGTAAAAANTTGATTAATTATTTAATTAAATTAATTACCTATCACATTGAATGAATAGGGTAATAAATTTAAAAGGGTTAATAAATTTAATTGTTTAAATTAAAAGATTACGTATATGGAGGGGATAAGGAGCATTAATAAATCAGGATAAGGAGCATTAATAATAGGATAAAGCATTAATAATCGGATAAGATAATAAATGTGTAGGTGAGGAAATAAATGAGGAGAAAGGGTGGTGAAGGAGGAATATGAGCAGAGGAGGCTTACGAGAAGGGGGATCATTTTTGGAGGGGTTCTCTTGGATTTGCACATGAGAGTTTCAGTTATGTAGTCGGGAAGGATTAGTATAGGGGGCACCGGTTTGCTGGAGGTTTTGGGCACAGGGGACAGGATATCCATATGGTATCCTGGAGCTAGGAAGTTGTCCTAGTTGGCAGGGTGGAAACACGGTTTGGGCAGAGTTGGTTTGTGGCTTCAAGTTGGGCAAGGCAGCAGCAGGAAGGTCAAAAAGACAAGCGGAGGGTTAGCATCAGACCAAGGTATGTTAATTTACGTATTTGTTTTATTCTGTTATGAAATTATTATTCGTTGATAAATTTAACATGTGTATGTGCTGAATTATAAGAAATAATTGAGTTTTTTGCATTCAATTAGAAGTTATTGTTTCGGTTTATGGAATAAATTGATGTTTAAATTAATGCAGTTATTACACATGGTATTAGAGCTATTTGTTTGAAATCTGTGCATGAAGGACCAAGCTCTAGCTCCAGCTCCACCTCCTACAAGCCAAATCCACTAATATCTATTATATGCAGATCAATATATATATGCTTCCTAGGCTAGATGACATTATAGGCATATAAATGGGCATATGTAAAAGACATTTNTGGCATAATAATATTAATTAAATATTTATTAATTAATTAATTGTTATAATTTTGATTAATTATTTAATTAAATTAATTACCTATCACATTGAATGAATAGGGTAATAAATTTAAAAGGGTTAATAAATTTAATTGTTTAAATTAAAACATTATGTATACAGAGGGGATAAGGAGAATTAATAAATAAGGATAAGGAGCATTAATAAATAAGGATAAGGAGCATTAATAATAGGATAAAGCATTAATAATCGGATAAGATAATAAATGTGTAGGTGAGGAAATAAATGAGGAGAAAGGGCTGTGAAGGAGGGATATGAGCGGAGGAGGCTTACGGGAAGGGGGATCATTTTTGGAGGGGTTCTCTTGGATTTGCACAGGAGAGTTTGAGTTCTGTAGTCAGGAAGGATTAGAACAGGGGGCACCAATTTGCTGGAGGTTTTGGGCATGGTGGCCAGGATATCCATATGGTATCCTGGAGCTAGGAAGTTGTCCTAGTTGGCAGGGTGGAAACACGGTTTGGGCAGAGTTGGTCTGTGGCTTCAAGTTGGGCAAGGTAGTAGCAGGAAGGTCAACAAGACAAGCGGAGGGTTAGCATTAGACCAAGGAATGTTAATTTATGTATTTGTTTTATTCTATTATGAAATTATTATTCGTTGATAAATTTAACATGCGTATGTGCTGAATTATAAGAAATAATTGAGTTTTCTGCATTCAAGTAGAAGTTACTGTTTCAGTTTATGGAATAAATTGATGTTTAAATTAATACGGTTATTACATCTAGGAATAAAATAGAATAATGGATCCGTGGTTACACAAACTTAAAATTACTCCACTGGAGCAAAGCTTTGTGGCTAGGATGTCTAGTACAATAAATTGGGATCTGTGGATGAGTTTGAGTGGATGTTGTTGGAAAGTGAGAAATTGTAGAGCTAATGGAATTGGGTGGGTCTCAAAGAAATCTAAGTATGACTATTGATGAAATCATGGATGAATGCAAGCCATTTTTCTTTGCAGGCCATGAGACAACTTCCAATCTGTTAACCTGGGCAACATTCTTGCTCTCAATAAACCTTGAATGACAGGAAATATTAAGGAAAGAAGTTATCAGTATTTGTGGCACAGATATACCATATGCATACATGCTTAGAATTATGAAATCGGTATGTATTCCATTTAATACAGTCTATATCATTTTTGAGATTTTCTTAATCAACAAAATTCAAGCCATCATTTTTGTCTCTAAAATGCATCATATATTTCATTAGGACTAAATGTAAATATACATCAAGATTGATATACCATGGAACCATAAGGTGGTCACACAAGTTCCCCTAATCTACATAAGCAAGGAAAACTATCATGTTTGATTTTGCTCCAAGCTAAAAAGTGTCTGCATCTTTCCTTAAAAATGTCCTCCTTGTTTAGACCTATATAGCCTGTTGGTTTAGATTTATATCGACAGTTCTGATCTAAAGACTGAAACTTCTACCAAGTTGAATGGACTCTTCGTTTCATGAAATATTGATGGACACCATACTTTCGATGTGAAGGATATGCCTGCCAATTATATCTTATATTACACACTACTGCATTACTCTCTGCTTGTCAAAACATCCATTTGTCACCAAAGTGGACAACCTTCTGATGAAGAGGAGAAACAAGGAGAAAACTATTTACAAATATAATGTACATGATTTTCGAATTAATAACGATGATAATGATTATTACCTCAACCAAGACCAACTATTTATTTATAATTGGGACATGATTACTTCAAAATCTCCACTAAATTTTAAGCCTCTCGCCATCTAGCACATTCCAAAGTTCTTGTCAGTTGTAAGATAGAGAAAAGTTTACTAATGGAAGGACAACAAATTTCTCTCTACAGTTGCCAAGACCTAAAAAATCACAGAGTAACTCCTAACTTGGAAGTTATCCATGTG